>AWUE01019283.1:0-217260 GCA_001974825.2 Corchorus olitorius
CATCAGCTGCTAGCAGTGATGTGAGCTCCAAAGGGGGAGAATCAAAGATATGGAGACCGAGCATAAGATGGTCAAAGTGTGTGGCCATCCAATCGGCACACATATTGGCCTCCCGATAGATGTGCTTGACAGAGCATTTTCCATGGACGCGCAATAAGCTCTCGTATAGCAGAAATCAATCTATTATGAGGACCCTGGATAGAACTTTGTGAGTGAATCTTCGTAATAGCAATAAGAGAATCAGACTCCAAGAGGACCTCTCGAAAGCCCTTGTTCCAACCAAGCAGCAATCCGTGATATATAGCCCACAATTCAGCCACCAAAACCGTTGAGAACCCTACCCGAAAAGTGAAACCACCTAGCCAGCCTCCATTACTACCACGGAGGACTCCACCTGCTGTAGAATCACCTGGATTACCACGAGAGCTACCATCAACATTGATCTTCACACACTGACCCTGAGGCATTTGCCAACCAATTAATACTTCCTGCTTGAGGCGCGAAGATTGGATCATGGAGACATCAGCAGCTTCCTTGGCACGAGTTAAAATCAGTTGCAAGCTTCTCTCAGGCCAAACGAAATCAGCATCATGAAGCAGGCAATTCCGCCAATACCATATAAACCAGATGGCAAACATGAAAACATAAGACCAAGGAATATTGAAACATATGTCCCTGCAACAACAATTAGATAAAATCCAGTCATGTAAATCCAGTGAGAAAAAATCTCCCTGACTTAAATCCGATCGGATAGAAAACCATATATGTCGAGCTTTAATACAGTCCCTTAGCGCATGGAGTATGGATTCCGCCCCATTTGAACAGATAAAACAATTGGAGTAGCTTATGATGTGTCTACGGCAAAGAAAAGAAGCAGTGGGAATGGAGTCGTGTAACACTCTCCAGACAAACATTTTGAGTTTATTTGGACCTGGGAGGGACCAAACTTTGTTCCATTGGAATGCCGACGTTGCTACGGGTTGAGATTGGATAGCATATGCAGACTTAGTTGAAAAGATCCCATCGCTCTCCGCCTTCCAGAAACACGAGTCATCATCAGGGTCTTCAGTATTAATCCAAACTTAAGCAATTTTAGAGACAATAGAGGCGGGTAAAAGTTCATATAAATCTTGAAAGTGCCAAGTTCCAAATTCATCACAATAGTCAGCCACACAGAGATCCGCTTCAAAGGTGGAGATAGGCCTCAAAGCATGAGCAATTAACGGACTGTTAGGCAGCCAATCATCGACCCAAAAACGGGTACCCTTTCCATTACTAATGTTGATCCCTAAACCCATGTTAAGGACTTCTCGTCCTTTGAGGATGCTACGCCACGTATATGAATCCGTTGATTTATAAGGAACCGAAAGAAAATCCTGACGGCGCAAACACTTCTTCTTGACAAGATCCACCCAAAGAGCCTCTTTATCAAATAAAATTTGCCATCCCAGCTTTGCAAGAAACGCAAGATTAGCTTTGCGGATATCTCGCAAATTTAGACCTCCTTGGTCCTTAGGAAGGCACACTTTGTCCTAAGACACACCATATAGGCGGCGATTACCTGTGTCGTTCCCCCATAGAAATTGTCTTATCAATTTCTCCAAATCCGATACCACACTATTGGGCAGGAGAGTAGTCTGCATGATATAAGATGGAAGGGCACTGAGAACCGAATGTATGAGAACTACCCGACCTGCCATGGAGAGATGCTGATTGCCCCAGGAAAGGAGGCGTGCCTGAGCTTTGCTAGCAATATCACTGTAGGTATTTTTAGTGACCCTACCATGGATCATAGGAGCACCAAGATACTTGCCAAAATCATCCGTGAGAGAAATACCACAGTAGTTGCTCAATGAAAGTGCAGTGGCATGAGGGACATTTGATGAGACAAGAAGTTTAGATTTGGTGAGACTGATCTTCTCACCTGAAGCCTCACATAATTTATTGAGAACTTCCATCATGACATCAAGTTGAGCAGAAGAGGCTTCTCCAAATAAAACAAGATCATATGCAAAACAAATATGTGAAAGTATAGGACCCGATTGGGTTATATGCAGAGGCTTCCAATTGAGTAGCCGAACCTCTTCATCAATGAGGTGCCCAAGTTTTTCCAAGCACAATATGAAAAGGTATGGAGAAAGCGGATCGCCCTGACGAATGCCCCTAGTAGGGGAGAAGAAAGGTAGGTGTTGTCCATTCCAAATAAGAGAGAAAGTATTTGAAGAAATTAGGTGCATAATGAGATGAATCCAGGAGGGAGGAAGCTGAATTTCTTCAAGAACTTGCTTCAAAAAGTTCCAATTGATACGGTCATAGGCTTTCTCAAGGTCCACCTTAATTGCCACTGCTCCTTTCTTCCGCTTCATATTTCTCATAGTGTGAATAGCTTCTTGTACCACAATAATATTGTCTGAAGTATGCCGACCAGGAACAAAACTGGATTGTGACTTGTTTATCATTTTGTCCAAGAAGGAACGGAGCCGATCAACAATTAACTTAGTGATGATCTTCAAAGGGACCGTGCAGAGGCTAATTGGCCGAAATTGGGAAATCTTTTCAGGACCAGAAACTTTTGGGATAAGTACCACCAAGGTTCTATTAAGTGTTGTATCAATCACCCCATCAGTGAAAGCAGCTTGTATTAAAGCCAATAAGCTCTCACCAACCAGATTCCAAGCCTTTTGGAAAAAAATAGCAGGAAAGCCATCTATACCAGGACTTTTATTGGGGTTAGACCTGGCAATTCGTGTTTCGTGTCGTGTTTCGTGTCGTGTTTCGTGTCGTGTTTACATAGGGTATAAACATTTATTATGCATGACACGAACACGACACGATTATTAATCGTGTCACGAAATTTAAACACGAACACGAGACCTGTTTTTAAACGTGTACACGGGACACGAGACCTGTTTACACGATTAAACCGTGTAACAGGTC
Organism: Corchorus olitorius; assembly: GCA_001974825.2. NCBI lineage: Eukaryota > Viridiplantae > Streptophyta > Magnoliopsida > Malvales > Malvaceae > Corchorus > Corchorus olitorius. Next base: position 2,938 of record AWUE01019283.1, read on the forward strand.
ATGACACGACACGACACGTTGACACGATTCAATTTTTCAAATATTTCAATTAACTAAATTATATATAATTAGAACTAAAAATGTCTAATTTTAAAATATAATTGGGTAATTGCCTAATTGGGTTGGGTATATTAGATTTTAGGGTTTTAATTAGCGTGTCTAACGTGTGTCGTGTAATAGGTTGTCGTGTTTTCATGTTAACCCGTTAACTAAGGCGTGTCTCCCGTGTCTTAAACGTGTTAATCGTGTCTTGACACGATTATGACACGAAACACGATTACCATAATCGTGTCTAACACGATTCGGACACGAGACACGTTAAGCTAAACACGAACACGACTAAACGTATCTCGTTCCGTGTCGTGTCGTGTCGTGTCAAGACCCAAATTGCCAGGTCTAATTGGGGTTCATGGCAAAAACTGCTGCACGAACCTCCTCCAAGGTGACATTCAACATCAAGGTATCTCGATCCTCCTGGGAGAGTTTCCAATGATCACAAAGTGACGGTAAATGAATAGCAGGTGAAGGGTTGGGATCGGTGTAGAGAGTAGCATAAAAGTTTACCACCATATCTTTTAATTCGGCTTGGTCATAACACCATGAACCATCATCACGTTTCAAAGCCAGAATTTGCTTCCTCCTTGCACCTTTCTTAATAGCAGCATGATAAAATTTGGAGTTGCAATCTCCATATTTCAACCATTCAATGCGACTCTTCTGTCTAAGCATAGTTTCCTCCTGAAAACAAATGAGATTATACTCCTCTATCAAGACAACTTCCAAATTCAACAGATAATCATTGGGAGAGACGTCAAGACTCTTTTGAAGTCCTTGAAGACGAGCTAGAACTCGTCGTTTCCGTTTGTAGATATTATCAAAACAATCCTTATTCCAGGCCTTTAAATCTGAAGAGAGTTGCTGCAATTTTCCTCCAAAAGTCGGTGAAGAATTAGACCAACTCAACTTAACACAATCGAGAAATTTTTCATGCGAGAGCCATGCATTCTCAAACCGAAAAGAAATAGGAAAGATAGCTGGTGCAGATGTGGCAAACTTGACGCATACAGGATGGTGATCAGAGCTGGTTCTAGGCAAGTTGCTTACATTAACATATTTGAAAATATCTAGAAAAGCTTCATTAGCCAATGCTCGGTCTAATTTCACTCTGGTATAATGTCGGGTATCCTTGTTGTTGGCCCAAGTAAATTTTGGACCAGCTGCCTCTAAGTCAAGGAGATTGCAATGTCTCATACAATCCAACATAAGTTGGCAATTATGTAAATTAGTACCGGTACGGCTCAATCTTTCCTCTGCAGAAAGAATCTGATTAAAATCGCCCAAAGCGAGCCAAGGAAGAGAATGAAGTGCACTTGCCGCCATTAGAGATTTCCATAAGCCTTTGCGATCATTGGCATCCGGGCTGCCATAAATCGCAGTAAGGAGGCAATCAAGAAAGCCTTGAAAAGAAATAATGGCATGAATAAGCTGGTCCGAATAAGCTAAAATTTCGACTCCCACATTATCTGAATTCCATAATAACCAAATTCCCCCGGAAAATCCTACGGCTTCTACACGGAAGAAATTGGAAAAACCAATACGACGGCAAACATCATCAGCTCGAGCCTCAGAAATTCTTGGTTCAAGGATGATTAAAATCTGCAACTTATGAAGATGAATTAAATTCTTGATGTTACGTAAACTACGTCGAGAAGCAGCTCCCCGAACGTTCCAACTCATTATGTTCAGTGACATAAAAATATCAAAGAAGAATGAGAAACAAAACTTAACTCTGCATTACAGAGTAAGTGGAATCGACTAAGTAGTCATCAGCTAAATCTTCACTATGAGATGAGAGATCTGCGTCTTCCATAGTTGCATCTTTTTCTCGTGCTGCACCATTAACACCAATGCCAATCTCCTCGTTGTCATGGGGAGGATGGTTGGAAGGTTGGGTCGTGGCAATGGGAGGAGTTTCTGCAACAATAGTTATGGAGTCCATTGCAGGTTCAACTTAAGTCGGATTATGAACCAGAGGAGAGGAGACCAAGGAGGCATTTGAAAAGGAAGAAACAAGGGATGGCTCAGTTGTGGCTATCCTGGGAACACTGGTAGAGCGGACATTTGGGGAAGTCACTTGTGAAGCGTGTTTAGAACCCTTGCTAGCACTGGCCTTGTTTGCCATATGAGCTGTAGCCTGCAAGCCGGCTTTGAGGTTTGCCCGATCCTTACCAAATGATTGAGTAGAATTAGCAGATTTCTCAACAGGCTTAGGAGATGATACAGGTGCAGGGGCGACCTCATCCGAATCTTGAGCATCATCCATGTTATCCAAAACAGCAAAACGAGAACCTACCTGGGATGCAGTGGTTACATTCTGTTTTTCCTTATCAATTGACTGTTTATTAGCTGGTGTTTTCCGTGGTGGTTTTTTCACCACCATCCAAGGACCAAATCCATAATTCTTCTCACCCTCTTTTACAGCCATTTTAACGTGGGAGGCTTGAGCAACTGTGTTTGCTTCGGGCGCTGTCTCCTCCTCCTGTTGTTTAGCCTTACATCCATCGGCATCATGGCCAAACCGACCACAAGAGAAGCACAACATCTTCAAACCCTCATACTCCACTCGCTGCCATCTTCCACCAATATATATATAAGGCACTAATGGTTTAGATAGGTCAATCTCTACACTTAACCTTGCAAACTTGCCCCGAGAAGCTTCCATGGTAGTCTTGTCTACATTCACAAACCTCCCAATTTTCTCAGCCATCTTCCTCAGAATTTCTCGATCATAGAATTCAATCGGCATGGAGGGGAATCGAATCCATGCTGCAACCTTGTCAATTGTAGCCTCATGAGAACGGAAGTACGGAGACCACCGTCTAATCGTCAGATAATGATCAGCAATCAACCATGGGCCACCATTGAAGACAAATTCATAGTCTCTTGTTTGCGAAAAACGTACACAATAAAAGCCATGATCAAGATCAATAACTTTGTATGAGCCTTTAAGTGACCATAAAGTCTTGAGCCTATTGCAAAGGTAAATATAGCTTATCGTTCTTCCAAGCAGTTTGATGATCACTGACTTCTTCCAAGGCTGTCTAATACGCATCTTGTCCTCTTTGGATAACCAGATACAAGGGCCATCAACGTTATCTTCAACAGCATCATCATCTGAATCATAGACCAATTCCGAAATCTCTCCTTCCTCCATTAACTCATCCGTAGCCTCTTCCAACCCAGCATTAATCAGCTTGTCTCGATAAGAAAGTCCCGATGTAATAGGTTTAGAGACCCCAGCGAGTGGGGGAAAATCTTCACCCATAGCTTCCTGATCCAATGAGGATCGGCCCCTTTTGACTCCACTCCTTTCTCCTTTCGATGGCGGATCACCCACCGCATCTTCCTCCATGGCAGCGCCGAGGAAATCTAGGTAGGGTTTTCTTAGGGTTTTCCTTTTGGTCCGAGAAAAACGGAGCTTTTGATTAATGGCCCTTTTCTTCACGGACACATGCATTTAAACCAAGGAAAAAGGGCAATTGGTCAACTTAAATGAATATTCTTTTAAACACATTTATAATTTTCTATCATATTATAATTAGATAAATTTAAAATTAACTGGAAAAAGAACAAAGTGACAGACATGCAAATAAAAAAGAAAAAAGAAAAAAGAAAGATGCATGCTAAGCTAAGCTGGCTGTGAGGGAGGGCCGAGGGGAGGGGAGAGTTGGGGGGTTTTCTTTTTGGTCTAAATTAGATATTAAGAGTGAGACGGTAGCCTTCAAATGGGAAAAGAAGAACATGGTGGGGTTGGGTTTGCCTATGGTTTGATATACATCAAAAGCATATAGAATTAGACTCTTTAACCACCTCATAATTATGCTTAGTTTGAGATAAGCAGCACCCACATGCTTGCATTCCCCCCTCTTTCTTTTTTGTTACCACCTTTGGACCACTTTATTAGCATTTGAGTTACAGGTGTCATTCTAATTGAGACTCTTGAATCAATTTTTTAATCCCTGTTGTTGTGCTAATTTAGTCCCATTAATTATTTATTTTATCTCTACAAATTTTTACTAATTCTAGTTGAAGGCATGCATTTCCTATGAATTACGCTATCTTTGCGAAAATAGATAATGGTACATTTTCAAGGGCTCGAGTTATTATTTGATATATAGACGTGACACAAATTTTTACACCTAACATTATAGAGTACTTTGATTAGTGTCCTTAGAGAAGTGTTCAACAATCCTTATATGAGCAGCATTTTAACTATCCCTGTTCTGATCAATATTAATGGGAAAATGAAATAAATTACAACTCGTAGTTTCGAAGGTTTTTGTTTTATCATCATCAAAACTCAAAAGAGCTAGCTCTACGTGGGTGATGACTGATGTTGTTCTCCTCACTTGGTACTTTGTAGTTGGTATGTAGAGTGAAAATTGACAACTCCTTTCCAGATGCATCTTTGTGGGCCATGTGGGCCAGATGCAATACCAGTCCATAGCTTCTTTACCAGTTGGTCTGCCATGAAATTTGATTAACTTTTTTAATCACCTTTTAATTATCTCAATTCCAGATATACGATAGTTAATTGCTCTCTTCAAAATCCTGGAATAGGATGAAACATAAGGCAAGGAAAAGAAACATGGCATACCAGTGAGCAGAAAATATGAGGAAAAAAATGGTATTGCCTTACAAATTACAATAAAATATTTTTCAGAACAAAATTCAAAATGTTGATCCATATAGATACAGATAGCTAGTTAGAAGAGCAGAAAGAAAGGGGGGAAAAGACTATTCACATATGGGATTTGCATTTGTAAAATTTGCTTCAACACCCCGATTCCTGTAATGTCATACAAACAAATCTTTGCAATCAAATTTAATCCAATAGGGGAGTGTGTATTATATATATGAAGAGAAGCCGAAGAAAAGAAACAGAGTATTAAGCATGACCTACACTTATACATTACTGTTCAACTCTACTCTACTGAGGACTCAGATGCTGAGTCGTCAGTTGTTGAATTTGAGATCGTCTCCAGGTGGCTTCCATTTTCGCTATCCGAATTCGCAGATGGTTTCTCTTCAACGGGTTGTTTCAAGAACCAATACATGATACTTGCAGTCAATGTGAGGATCATCTTTTGATTTACCTGAAATTACGTCCCACCATGTTAGACTTTAGAAATGCAAAGGAAATTCAACTTCCACCAAAGGAAATGGTAGCGACTCATATTCATTTATGTTTTCATGTCTTGGAAATGGAGTAGAAATAATTAATTCAGGAGACATTCAAATTTCAAATGTATGTATTTGTGGCTTCACTTTTATGAATCTACTCATCATGGATCATTCTACTACTTGTGCATGTATTTATTTGTAACTGGCAGAATTCCCAATATAATGATGCAAACAAAGAAATCCAGTGAAGTCCATGATTCTACCACATGTTTAAAAAAGATACCTCAGTTATGTCTTCTGGAAGCAAAAATATTGAGCACCCAAGTTTCCTGGCAATACTAATGATGTAGGTTGCGTTCATCTTTTTCTGCTCATCTGCAATGCCATAAAAGAATAATTAGTACAGGATCTACATTTTTCCAAGGAGGTAAATCAATGCTTTTAAGGGATGATAGACCTTTATAATTTAGCTATAGAATATTGAAGCATCTAGTTTGATTGACTTTGTTAATATAATATATGGAAATATGTGAAAAGAGAAATGCTTTAAGAGGATAGCAAGATGAGGAAATAAGAATGTCAAATATTGCACAACCTTCACTCACAGGTCAAAAAAAGAAAATGCACACACAAGAACAATAAGGGCATACCAGTTACTCCTTTTGTAACAAGACTCCAATTCACAGATCTTGGCGAAACAGCACTTAGAAGCTCAAGGAAAAAGATGCCATCTGACAAGCTCTTGTCCTGTGAAATAGAAATCACAATATGAGATATAAACTAGACTGCCATTTACATAAAAGTTGGTATATAACTCCAGATTTTAAGACATACATATGTCCCATCCCCATATATAGTAAACTGCTAGAACTAGAAGGGCACATTTCACAAAGTAATTTTGAATCATTAACAACAAATAAGATCCTTCAGATTTTATTCTTCTGGAGAATAATAATAACTGAGGAAATTCGACTATAGCTGTTTAAACTAATATAAGCTGTGCAACAATTTTAAATTTAATGTCCAACAATTTTAAATTTGATGTCCAACAAAAGCTTAAAGAATGAAGCATCAAGTGTGGTCTTCATATACTAAAGTCATCGCTAGGCCATGAAATTAAATAAGGGGAAACTACCATTTAAATCCATGTTTCAGAAAATACCTTGAAACTATCCATGCGACTCTGGCTGCCTGAATTGCTTACTTTGGTATTAGCCCACCTTAGAATATCAGCATCAGTGATTTCTTTTCCATGGGAATGGAATCTTAGGTTCTTCAGAAGTTGGAGAATGTTGTATCTCATCAATTGCCACAAATAAGCTGGATAGAAAAACCAACATTCTGTCAAGACTCAAGACAGTACTAAACTAATTCCAATGCAAGTTCAAGAATTCACAAGTATGCGAATTGCCTTCACAAGTCAAACAATGGAAGAAGTACTCATGGAAGATACATACCCAAGATAAGCTTTTTATTTCCTTGCACAATGTCATTTCCAGCAATATTAACCAGGGAGAACTTTAATTGTTTTCCTATTTTAACTACTTGGTTACAGTTTTCTACTTTCTTAAATGGCAACTTAATAGGAGGCTTGTTAGCAATCTTCCAGTTAACAATCCCGGGTGACACCTTGTCAAGGGTCTCTAGAAGTATCCACCTGCACCAGAACAAATTAGTCACTTACCATTTCAGCATCAAAATAAAAATGAATTTTTAAGAACAGGCAACATGGGCGTTTGGTTAGGATCACCACTAGTGATCTAAGATCACCAGTGATGCAAGATCACCGGTGATCAAAGATTACATGGGTTTATGGTGGTAATCCAGATCACCCTTAGAGTGGTGATCAGGGGTAATCCGGATTACCACACCAAACCAAAAAATGTAACCAAACGGGGTGATCTGAGATCACCTGCCAAGATCACCACAGGTGATCAAAGATCACCCCTAACCAAACGCCCGTATTTGCAAAGTAGGAGACAAACATGGTTGTCAAAGATTTTTATATAGAATAATAGAACATTTATAGATATTTCAATATTGCAGAGCAGAACTAAAGTTCAGATAATTTACTAAAAGCTGGAATCAGAACAACAAGAAGTTTAAGATGAAAATCTATATGATAGTACAAAATTTTCACTGTCAAGAAGAATTTGATTTACTCTTTTAAGAGCTCTGGATAAAACACTATGAGAGAATTTAGTATGATTTATTTACTTACAATCATAGGAATAACACTTACCCATTTCTGAGATCTTCAAAGACATTGTCAATATATGTTGAATTTCCAAGACTATTGATCCAGAAGCGAAATACTCTTTCCTCTCTAGAAACTTGGGCATCATCTGGTAGAGTTTCAAGAAATGATATCTGTTTTGTTTGAGTTGAAAGACCATTCCTGCAAGCGAAACACATTTCATCTTGAATTCTTTACCGGTTACACCAAATGAAGGAAAACATCATAAGCCATCCATTTGTATTCTTCAACACATGCCTAACACTCAAATGGTTTTTGATGGTTCATGTTCCCATTAATTGACTCCATATTCTACCAATGGAAGAACAAGATGGATGCATAGACACAGAATGAAACTAGCTTTGCAGACTTTAAAAATTCAAAGATCTGTTACATAAATAATAAACCCCATCTACAATTGTTTTAGACATAGAACCTGAATGGCAATACCATATAAGACATCTGTAATTTCTCTGTGCAGAATATTTAAAAGTTTGTTTTAATGGACTTGAAATGCGAATTAAAAGTTTGTCCATGGTATTAGAAACAATGTCTTGGAATCTATTGACAGATTCTGCCAAATTGACCTAATGAAATAATTAAAAGATGGAAAAACAGAAGTTAAAATGGAATTGTAGCTAGTAAAACTACTAAGAGCAGAAAAAGAATTTAGTTTTTATTTGATTAAAAATAAATGCTGGAAAGAGAGCTCCCGGGGGTCACCTGTGCTGGAAAATATGTGCAACAAAAGCAAGGTTAAGATTTGGGGAACCCTCCACAATGTCCTTTGCAGTTAAGTATCTCTTGCATCCCATCTTATCTGCATGTTCAAGAACCAACTTTGCTCTTTGTAATGGATCTTTAACAGTCAATGTAGAAGCATTACTATGCTCAGGTGCAAGGACATTTAAAAGGTGAGCATAAGCCTCTGCATCCTGCATGTTGAATTTAGATGATTAAAGGTAGATACTGAAAAACAAAATCTACACATTATTGCAGCTTGCAACTAAACCCAAGTCACTGTTTTCATTTAGTTAGCATAGACATATTGAGGAAGAAAATCCTTTATTTGTAGTTAGATCCCATTCTAAGAATTTAGTTTAAGAAGATTTTTCATGGTGGTTTTAAGATGTTTGAATTTAATGTTTGTGTTTGTGCTAGGTCTCAGGAATAGGACATATATTGAAATATAAGAGGCATATTAGACAAACATAACAAAATGTATTTGAAGGCCAATTTAAAACGCTAATAATGAGTTTCTAGTTTACCTTTACATCAGACGAGAAGTTTGTGACTATTTTCTTGTATGAAGATTTCTTCAGTTGAAAATTCATCCACCTCAGCAAGATCTTCTCTGGCGGTAAACTCATCAATTCTTCCACATCCTGTCGGTTTAAGAACAGGAAAATATATTCAGAATAATCAACCTCAATAAAAGAAAGCATCTTAGTTTGTCTTATTTGCTTAAAATTTTTACAAGAAAGTAAAATTGAAATACAGTAATCATATTCAAATTGAAGAGACAATGATTCATAAGATGTAGTATAAACAAATTAATCATTTATTTTATTCATTTCCCACCAAATTAAGGTTTTCCTTAAAATCTTCCACAAACCAAGCATAGCCTAAATGATCTACTATTCTGATAACATAATATCTTACCTTACTATCATCAACAAGCTCTACCAACTGAGGTGTTTTCTTCAAGTTGAGGTCTGCCAAAAGTTGTATCTATGATAGAACCAGTAACTAGATTAACACAATGCCTTCATAACTAGGAAGGATACCAATTTGATTAGTTTGGATAGCCAATAATTTGAGAGTGAGAGATCAAATTACCTTAATGATTTGGGATATCATTCCAAGCACAAGATGTCTCTGTAAAAGGAAACAGAGATGATATCACACTCACAAGTCACTTGCAAAATCTAAACTTTAATAATTGCAATAATAAAGTTATTATACTCAACATAGTCTAGGATGGAACAAGAAGTGATTGGAACAGCAGATGATAGCAAAGATAAGAAATGGCTCAAAATTTTGGTTTAGCATTGGTAAGCCAGATAAATTAGGTTCACTTTGGTAAGCCCCAGAATTGATTACCACCTAATTCAGCCTGATAGAACATGAAAGGATTTAGCATCACCAGAATGAGATTGATGCTTCTAAAAGTTTTGAATGGCCAGAAGAAAATAGAATAGTAACCACTGAAGAATGAGCTCAGAAAGAGGGCACTATGTAAAATCCTCTAATTAGTCCAAGCTAAGCAATGTGCTTTCCAACTCCAATCATCTCTTGGAGAAACAGTTTAAAAGCAAAGGAATAAATTTTAGGATTGCCACATTGGCTACAACACTGGCTTCTGGGCATTGCCGATAACTAAACAGCAATGAAGTATGCTTTGAAAAGTATTTCTTAAACTGTAAGTGAAAACTTCAGATGCCAAGTGGTAAACTAGTTCACTGATGAAGCAGTTTATATACATACCCTTCCTTCAATGAAATCTTGTGTCCCTATATTGACTACAGTGCAACCAATAGCCTTTGCTGAGTTGAGACATAGCGTGTGATTTTCGTTTCTTTCCCATGGATTGAGAATTCTCTTAGTATTGATTGCCCTTTCATCAATTGTACCAGGAACTGCTACATTTATAAGCTTGCTGCATTTGTTTTGTATAAAAGGTTCAAAATTTTACATCCCATAAGCACAAAAACAACAAATTCAGCAGCTTTAGAAGTTGAAAGAGAAATTTACCAAAGAAGAACTCCATCTTTAACAATCTCAAAGAGATCATTGGAGGAAGGATCAATGGGTAAATATTTGCTTAAGAACCCATCTTGAGCAAGATAATTGTTGATATGGGCAACATAGGAGGCCTTTTCGGATTCGCTTATGGTGTGAAGCAGAGTAGTTGTAGCTGCCTTGAGGAATGCTGATGAGTTCTTTGATGGACTTCCTGTTCTTGCACTTGCATGCGCATGAAGTTTCAAATAAACCTATCCACAAAGATCACAAATATTTAAAAAGAAGAAAAAGATTCAATTCTCATTTTCAATTTTCCCTCCTAGAGTCCTGGTATTATACTAGCATTAGTTAATCTACCGACTACCAAGCATCTTAAAAATTCTATTTTTGTTGTTTGGATTCATCATCAGCATATGTTATGTGATTAAAAATGGTATAAACAAAGGGATAATTGATAGTCTACTTTCCAGGACAATAAAAAAATGAAAGAAAATAAAGAAAACTTTTTTCAAAAAGTTTCATAGTTGAAATATAGTTAGGATCAAAAACAGAGCAACGTATATTCAAAATTTTCATGAGCTGAAGTTCTATTTTAAAAAATCAAACTAACAAAGGATCTCAGCAATCCAAAAATAAAGATTGAAACTCAAAGTAGATAATGAAAAATTAACTGACCTTCAAAAAGAACTCGAAATCGACTTCATCGTTCAAGTTAGGATACAAATCAGAAATAAAATCAGTTCGTTCTTGCTCACTCAGATTCTCTCCCACAACTTTCAATCTCGACATTCTCGAGGCTAAGTCTCCCACCGTTAGCTTCCCGCTCTCTCTTCTCATACTCATAAACTGCAAACAGAACATAAACCAAAAGAAAACAAATCAAAGTGACGAACTTACGATCGAAACAAATCAGAAACAGATCAAAAAGAGAAACAAAATGAACATTCTCTTCGCTTACATGAGTTTTTAAGCTACGGAGCTCGACTTGAGTGAACTGGTTTTGCAGAGATGGATCTGAGACCAAAATTCCAACGTAACCTGCCATTTTTGTGTTTTGTATTATTTTTGATGAAAAACTCCTTTTGTTAACGTTAAAAGAGTTTTTCTTTTTTGCTCCTCTGTTTTCTTGAGCTCTCTGTTTCTTCTTTTTGAGAGCTGAGAAATTAAAAACCAGTGAAGAAGAAGAGAAGAGAAGCGAACAGTGGGGTGGGACGGGTTGGAGCTGTCAAGAGTTCAAAGTTGTTCTTTTGAGAATTCAAATTATGACCATTTTGTCCTCTCAGTACTTTTAAAATAATTTTTTTGAAAATTTGTATGAGTAGAGAGTGTGGGCCTGTGGGCCCATTTAGCTTCTACCCACTTGGAAATGGGGCCCATTATTCCAGTTTTATGAGAATTCAAATTTATGCCTAATTTGTCCCTTAAAATTTAATGAGTACAACTAATTTGGTTTTATTCATTGATTTGAATTTACTGTATTGTTTTTCAAAGTTTTGATAGGTTAAAGCGCTTAAGACAATACTTGTCAACTCTTTGACACTTCACAGAGACATCTGTTGGCAGGATTTTAATCCTTTATGCTCTTTTTTTTTATGAAAAAAAAATTGTAATTTTCATTTAGGAAAATGAAATTACAAAGATAATACTCATAATTACAATAAATTGAGAAGAATGCTCCTATCTTAGATCTAGATCTAGGTCTTGCTTCATGATCAGATGAGTCGCCTTGATGAATATATGGAGTCTCGAAACTTCTTCATAGATCTTTCGCATGTCCACCACTCCATCGCTCTTGTTTCTCGGTTCTCGGTGAATCCAAGAAAAAGCTTTCAACAGCGATGAAAAAGTGACTGATTCGAGGATCATTAGCACCCACCCTGATCAGAAAGAAAAACCATTATGACAAAGCAAACTGTTTTTAATCTATTGCAAACTAAAAACTGGACAAAAGCCAGACTCAGACTCAAACTAACTGACTCAAAAAAACTGAACTGACTCAAGAAACTTACCACACCCAACAGATCAATAGATCTGGGGACTTTATTCTAAAATTAAAGTAAAAAAGATCTGACTCCTCCTCCCCCTTGACAAAAGAGTCAAGAGGAGGAAACAAAATTTTGAAGGGAGGAGGTGAGAGAGAAGGAGGGTGGGAGCGGCTAGGATTTTAATCCTTTATGCTCTCGATTCAAAAGAAATTAGCCTTGGACAGTGTATAGAACATATACATTGACCGTGCATCAAATATATATATATATATTTTTTTTTTTTTAACTCAAAAATATTTGATGCACAGTGTATAGGTTATAACATTGAAATTGTCAGTATGAGTACAGAAAAATTTTGTAAACCCCTTAAAATAAATATTGATAACTTTTTTTAATTTTTTGATGGAATAAGAACTTTTTTAATTAATTGTAAAAACTAAAGTATTTCTCTTAAACTCTCTTCCTCACCAATCTCTCCCATCTCCTGCCTCTCACTCCGTTTTGTCAAGTTCTGTAATATTTCTTAATCTTCATTGCTATATAGAATTCGTTATACATAATATATGGTTCTTTTTGCAAGGATCTGAGATCTCTGTAATTCTATTTCTTTCTTTCTAATAAATTGGGATTTTGGTGTTTAGAGTAAACCTAAACGATGAGATTTAGTTGATGATTTAAAACTAAAATAGGATTTATAGATGATTGAGAAAAAAACAGATTAAAAAAGAAATTCGGATTTTCACATTGTTAAATTCAATCATCACATAATCAGGTTTCTGATTAACTGGGATTATATTCATCAACTTCTTTTTTAATTGGGATTGAAAAAAGCCAAAATATTTTTTTTTGAAAAAAAAACAAAATATAAATGAGAATATTTAAAGCTTTCGGTCTTCTTCCTGCATATATTAAGGAAATCTATAAAGGGATTAAATTAATTTTTGTTGATTGTGTAAGTTTGTGAGAGCACCGGTTTCAAACAATTTCCTTTTTGATGATTTTCTCCATAAGTTTTATACTGGAAAAAGGAAATCTTGATGAACCCTGTACCAAAAAAATAAAAACTTGATGAACCCTAATTTTGTTCTTAAGAACTCCGAAAGAATCCTAAATTTAATGAAAAAAAAATAGTATTTGAACTCTAAATCCAAAAAAAGAGACGAATTATTTTAGGTTTCATGATTTAAAGATTAAAAATAAATAAATATAATATTGTTGATATTTGCTTTGGAGGGGCTATACAATTCTGACTTCACTCGTTAATGAGGTGTCAATTTTTGGTGGACTGAAAGTGTATAGAACCTATACACTGACAGTACATAAAATATTAACTCTTATCAAGGATATTTTTTTTTCTTTGTTGAAGTTTTTTTTTTTTTTCATCTTTCTTTGTCGAAGTTTATAGAGATACCCTTTATTAATTAAACTATAAAAATTACTATGCTCGTTTTATTAATTTCTTGATTATGGCTCTTTTTTTTACTTCATTGGGCCCATAAGTTAATTACTCATGACTCACATGAGTTAAAGAGACATGTGAAATTAAAGGTTCTCTTTCTTTATTGTCAAATTGTTTGAGTTGAGCTTGTTGTTAAGGAACATGTTATAAATCAGTCAATATGAATTAATGATTTCTTCACTTATCTTATTATCATTAATCGAAATATCTTTAAATTAACTATAGTAGTAATTGGTAAAGTAACTAAAAAGTGGTCAAACACTCTTTCAATTAGCAAAATATTAATCACTTTACGTTAATACCTTCATAATAAATTATCTTAAGAGAAAACAATCTTAACTGTGAATGAATGTTTTAAAAGTTACTCTATAATAATAATAAGATTGAAAAGGCTTGTTCATTATTTTATGCAAAACTAACAACTCAGATGATTATTGCAATGCAAGGTTTTACCAATAAAAAATCAAAATCAAAATGCTAGTAAAAACTTAAAGCATTGAATGGAGTTGTTAAACTACTGTGTTAGAGAAACCAAATTTACCAAAAACCCCGAAACCCGTTTGCCTTGATAATGATTTCACAAAGCTTGGGCTTAGGAGGAGTGAAGAGTCTTTTCAGTGAGACGAATAGACGATGATTTGGTCATTTTCAAATTCTGAAAACCCCACGAGGAGGAAAAAGATTGCGTGCATTTAAAAAAGTTTTTTTGAAGTCACGTAATATGGTACCTTACAGAAAGGGAGTTGCTATTTATCGCCCCCTTTTTGCTAAACATCGTCCCTCTTTTGATAATTTTACCATTTGTTTCATTTTCTAAAAATACAATTTATAATTAATGATTAAAAAAAAATAACCGGTATCGCCCTTTTAGGGTGGCATGACCATGGCGATGCCGCGGGACGGCACCAATTATTTTTTTGTTTTTTTAATTATTAATTATAATTAATAATAACAATTTAAATTAATAATAATTAATAATTAAATAATTAATAATAATTAAAAAATAAAAAAAATAATTGGAATCTTGGGGCGGCACCGACAATATTTCAAACCATAACTTTTTTTGACAGAATTCTAGATCTACAACTTAGATCTACAAAATCCGACATGATTTTCTTCAAGATTGTTTTGAAAATTTGATCATTTAGTTTGAATGTTTTAGAGAATTTGAAGTTAGAAAGTTTGAAAAAAATATGAACAAAGGACAAAAGTGTAAAAAGAGGGGGCGGTAAGTAGCAAAAGGGGGGCGGTATTTAGCAATTCAGTTACAAAAATGTTAGGGGTGGTATAAAAAAAACAAAAATGTTAGGGGTTTTTGTGACGTTACTTCAATTAATTTATTATATAGTAATTAAATGGACCAAATTTAATGTACTAACACTAACTAGTTAAAGTTATTTAAGTTTTTTTATTAAAAAAACCCTTTAGTATCCCGTGATATTGGTTCTAGCTAATTCAGAGTCGAGTTGCATCGAATCTATGTTGGGGAAGCTCTCTAGCACTCGTTTTCGTCATTCACAAGACTGGAATCCGAGACTTTGTTTAAGAGGCATTGGGCTTCTTCCACTCAACCTAAAAGGTGTTAGTGTTAAGTTATTTAGGATGGAAAGTTAGTTTAAACATTAAAAACAAGAAACTATTAGAATGGACGGTCTCACCACATCAGCCATGAGATTAACCACTAAAATTGTGTCACATCAAATTAATTTCTAAAATTTAGACACAATATTAGTCCAATTTTTAGTCCCTTTCAAAATAAACAATATGTAAAGTGTAAGTTCCAAAAAATTAAGATATCATTGGAATAGGATTTTAGAAAATCTAGGAAAATTTCTGAGTTATCACCATATTAGTAATTGGTCTCATTGTTGATATACTAGGTCAAGCCCACCTAATAATTTTTTCTTAAAACCAATTTGAAAATCAAGTTTAATAAGGTCTTAACCTTTTAAGCTAATATTTAATTTAGGTTTGTAAAACCCTAATTAGTCTTGGCCAAAAAAAAAACCTAATTAGTCTAACTTAGATATGAATTTTGAAATTCAATTTAACTTGGTCCCTCAATTTAATTATTTTATTAATAAAGTCATATGTTAATTTAGTTTTAATATGCTCAAATGTTTTTGGCTTTGAGACTAATCCCTTTCTTTCGGGTCAAGAGCATGAAAGGGTAAAAAGCCCTTCCAACAAATAAGCGGGATCGACTTTGTGTTTTTACCTTACTGAAATGAAGGTCGCTTACCACCTCATTCACTAAGTTGTTACCTACTAATCAAATGTTGAAGTTTGAATAAATAAACTTAAATAGGCTCTTTGGTTGAACAAAGCTTTCGAGTTTTGACACGTCTATACAGAATTTCAAAGTCAACATACTGATTTTACTAATACAATTACACAAAAAAAAAGAGTTGCGTCCTTTTCTTTCAACTTCAAAAATTGTAGAGATACGTGCTATACCAGTTTTGCAAGCAAAAAAAGGTGATCGTTGCATTTGGGGGTGGGACAAACATGGGCAATTCAAAACTAAGTCAGCTTATAAGGAACTTGCTAATCATTTTACAACCAAATGAATGGTCAGGGAAATGCAATTGGATTTGGCAGGCAAATGTTCAAGAAAGATTGATGAGATTCTTCTTGTGGCTGGCTTTCTTTAATTGTTTGAATTCGAAGGAAGTACTTTACCGAAAGGGTTTAGCTGCCAACATGACGTGCCAATTGTTTAAGGAGGGGGTGGAATCCTTGGATCATATTTTTAGACTTTGTCCTTTTGTTGTTGGCTTATGAAGTTGTGTAAATAGAAGATTTGGTATACAAATCTTGGATGATGCTGCATTTCCAGATTGGTTGAAGCGGCATTCTTCTTCAAACCAAAAGGTGATATCAAATCTTATTTGGGGTCTTCATTTGTCTCAATCCTTTTTTTTTTTGGGGGGGGGGGGGTGGTTGGAAGGCATGTAATATATTGATATTTGATGGTGACTATCCATGTGTGGAATTTATTTTGCAATTTGCATGTAAATTGGTTGTTGAATACTTTGCTATTGGTGGTAAAAGAGTAGATCTGTTGGCTAATGCTGGTAGGATGATTAGTTGGAGCCACCCCCTGTTTGGTGTTCATTTGCTCAATACTGATAGCTTTAGGCAGTTTGTGGATGGGCATGCTGCTGTAGGCGGTTTGATTCGAAATTCAAATGGGGCGTGGATAATAGGCTATATGATTAATATTGGCACTGTAGGAAGTCTCGAAGCAGAATTTTGGGGGATTCGGCAGGGTCTTATTTTGGCAAAGGCTCGTAATACTACGAAGTTGATTGTTGAGCTTGATGTGAATGTCGTTGTTCAGTTTCTGCGAAGTGGGGTGATTTACTCGCATCCTTGTCATACTCTTATAAGTGATTGTTTGGAGTTGCTTAAAAGGAATTGGATCGTTGATGTCAGACACATTTTTCGAGAAGGTAATGTTAGAAAAATATTGACCCATGTAATTTTAATTAACCAAGATAAATATTTTTTAAGTGGTATTATCTAAATAAATCTGTTTAAAAAAATTTTAAATCTAAACTACTCATTATCTCTAGGTATTTGGAAGTTAACAGAAACGTGACTCTGGAGTTCCTTGATGGTATGAACCATTAGTTAGGTTACGTGAAAATTCGAAAGAGTCCCAAGTCTAGTCTATATAAGGTTGCCTGTAAACCATCAGAAGGTGACTCTCTTTTGCTCTTAATTAGAAATAGACTAGAAGATCACTTTCTTAACAAGAAGAATAAGACATCGGAAGGTTTGTTTAACGTAAGAAGCAAGGCTTCAATTTCCAGCCATGTCTACCAAGCCAGGTAACTCAATTCTTATCAAAATCTATGTCAGCGTTCTATCTTTCACACTTGATTATATAAAGTTTCTGTTTTCATGTGGTATCAGAGCCTTCTTCTGTGAAAATAGAATCTATAAAGTTGAGATTTTGATATATTACGGTGTTAATTAGTTTTTTTCTCCTCTGATATATTTGATGATTAAATGAGCAAATGGGTATTATGTCAATTTTGATTTCGTGGCTTTAATTTCTAAAGCTATTAAAGTAGTCTGATATATGATTTTAATTTGATTTTGGCTCATATGAAAATTGGAAACAAGAAAATTGGCTTTACTATTTACAAGCCGTGATCAATTTTCCTTGGAACTTTTAGTTTTCCTTTTTATATTTGTCATGTAGATACGAATTGCATCTTGGCCGGTTACTTTGTATGGCTTTGAATCAAAATATATTAGTGTCATTATAAATTATATAAATGCCTTTTGTTATGATCTATGGTTGTGTTTGCTGCCTTTTATTTATTACTTCAAGGCATGCTTATATACAGTGATTTCCAGCATTTTTTGGTCAATATACTGTTGTCATAATTCTTTTATAGCTTGCTGCTATTTTTTCATAAGCCAGTAGCGTTGGTTAATATGCTATTTTTCCAACATGTTTCGTTATAATTTTGTGCTGCTATATGTATTCGTTGCCTTTATATATATATATATACCTTGTTGCAATTTACATGAGCAGTAGCTTTGGCATGTATTTATATGTCATTATTAAGTATTTTAAATCATTAGCTTAAAGAGTAGCCACAACATCTTAAGTTAATTGGTTTATACAAAGATAGTAGCTTTCCTTAATTTAAAAGACTACATATGGAATTCGAAATTACTGTAGAATTGTTTTACAGAATTAATTATTTTGCCCCATAGGGAGATAATTAACTTTATAAAATAATTCAAGTAATAAAACTAAAATTACATCAAAACTAAATTCTCCTAGACCCATAGGTATGGATTGTTTCTTTTTAATGGCATGAGATTGTAATTAGTGAATTCATATGCATGTTGCACATTTACGCACAGGGAGGTTTGAATTTGCTTATTTGAGTTTAATAGTATTCTTGGATTTTGTAGTTACTCCTACTGCTATAGTTAATGAAACTGCTATAATTCCAACACTAACTGATGATGAAAATTTCTCTGATTGGAAGAAGAAAATTGAGTTATTTCTTGGGTGTAAGGACCTTGATTTGGCGCTTCGGGAGGACAAACTTGTTCTTACCGATTTAAGTGCGCAAAGTGAGAAGGATTTGCTTGCTCAGTGGGAGAGATCCAACCGTTTGAGCATGATGTACATCAAATTCTACATCAACAAGTCCATTCGGGGTTCAATTCCAGAATGTGATGATGTCAAGGACTACATGAAAGCCATTGAGGATCAGTTTGCAAAATCTAATAAGGCTTTGGCTTGCACCCTAATGCAGAAACTTTCAGGTATGAAGCACAACAATTCTAAGGGTGTGCAACACATTATGGAAATGAGAGACATTGCTGCTCAACTTAAGTCTCTTGAGATTGAGTTTTCTGAGTCTTTTCTTGTTACCTATATTCTCAACTCTCTTCCTAATGAGTGTGGACCTTTTAAGATCTCTTATAACACACATAAAGAGAACTGGTCTGTCAATGAACTCTTGGTTATGTGTGTGCAAAAGGAAGAGAGGCTGAAAACTGAGAAGTTGGATTCAATTTTCCTGGTTACTCAAGATGATAAAGGTGATAGGAAAAGGAAGGGCTTTCTGAAAATGAAGAGGGAAGGAAAATCTCCAATGAAGAAAAATGGAGTTAAGTGTTTCTTCTGCAAGAAAGTTGGACATATAAAGAAAGATTGTCAAAAGTACCTCAAGTGGCTCGAAAAGAAAGGTAAACTCATCTCTTATGTCTGTTGTGAATCTTTATTGGTTGATGTTCCTCATTATACATGGTGGTTAGATTCATGATCAATGGATCATATTTCTACTACTATGCAGGGCTTCCTAAACCTGAGGAAACCAAGGGAAAGTGAGAGGAATATTTACTTCGGAAATTGGTTGCCTTCATGAGTTGAAGGAATATGGACTTTCATGATTATTTTCAAATTTGGCTTTGTTTTAGACCTTGAAGATACTTTTTATGTTCCATCTTTTTCCAGAAACTTAGTTTCTATCAATAAGTTAGACAAACTTGGTTTTGAACTAAGATTTAAAAATTACGCCTTTTCAATTTTAATGGATGATGCTTCTGTTGGTTTTTGTTATTTATCTGATCACTTATATAAATTAGATTTGGATCCTAATTATGAGAATGGTTCATTAACCATGCAAACGATTTCTGGTAATAAAAGATGTGTTATAAATGAAAACTCCTCTAAGTTGTGGGATAAAATATTGTGTCATATCTCTATAGAGAGAATTAAGAGACTGATAAATGATGGAGTCCTCACTACTATTGATTTTACTGACTTTGACACTTGTGTTGGTTACATCAAGGGTAAGCTAACTAACAAGTCCACAAAAGGAGCTAAAAGAAGCACTGAAACATTAGAGATTATACATATAGACATTTGGGGACCCTCTCACATTGCTTGTTTCACTGGGCATAAATATTTTATCTCATTTATCGATGATCATACAAGATTCATGTTTCTCTATCTTCTATATGAAAAATCATAAGCTTTGGATGCCTTTAAAGTTTTTAAGGCAGAAGTTGAGAAACAAAAGGGAAAGAATATAAAGATTGTAAGGTCAGATAAATGAGGAGAATCTTATGGGAGATATACTGAAATGGGTCAAATGTTAGGTCCATTTGCAAAATTCCTACAAGAAGAGGGCATTGTTACTCAATATACCTTGCCTGGGACACCCCAGCAAAATGGTGTTACAGAACGTAGGAATCGTACTCTTATGGACATGGTAAGAAACATGTTGAGCTATAATGACCTACCCTTAAGTTTATGGACTGAAGCCTTAAAGACCACTGTTTATGTCTTAAATAGAGTTCCAGCTAAAGCAATCCCTAAAACACCTTTTGAATTATGGAATGGTTGGAAACCTAACTTAAGACACTTGCGAACTTGGGTTGTCCAGTAGAAGTGAAGGTTTATAACCCAAACATAAAGAAACTGGATCCAAGGACAATTAGTGGTTACTTTATAGGCTATCCACTAAATTCCAAGGGATATAGGTTTTATTGTCCTTCGCATTCACCAAGAATTGTTGAAGGCAGAAATGCTAAATTTCTTGAGGATCATGAATCAAGTGGGAGTTATTCTCCTCGTAAGATTGAAATTGAGGAAGAACAAAAATTAGATGAATCTCTTGTAAAGAATTTGATTGTTTATCAATATGAACCTTCAGAACCTATTAGAGAACAATCAAATCAAGAATCTCCTTTGCAAGTAGATGACAATTCCACTGATACTGCTACTGAAATATACAAAATGTACAAGAAATAGTAGAATTAAGGAGATCCAACAGAACAAGAAAACAACAATTTCTGATGACTTTCTAGTATATTTACAAGAGTCTGATTTTAATATTGGACCTAAGGATTATCCTAATTCATTTTCACAAGCCATGAGTAGTGAAAACTCTTCACTTTGGCATGAAGCCATGATAGAAGAAATGGAATCAATGACTAAAAACCAAGTCTGGGAACTCGTCCAATTACCAAAAGGCATCTCCACCATTGGGTGTAAATGGGTTTACAAAACCAAAAGGAATGCTTATGGTTAGGGGTGTCCAAATTTCGGTTTGAATCGAATAAACCGACCGAAACCGACAAAATTCAGTTGAGGCGAAATGGTTAATTCGGTTGATCGGGTTATTCGGTTGAGGTGTCGGGTTAAATGGGTTATTTGCTCGGTTGTCGGTATGTTGAGGGAAACTGAAACCGACCCGATAAACCGAAGAAGAAATATGTTTTTTTCTTTTTTGCGACAGAAGAATAAATATCTTTAGTTTTGATTTTTTAATTTTAAATATATTATATATATGTTATAAATTAAAAATCTAAAATATATATATAACATCAATAATCAGAAAATCAAAATATATATTTTTAATTTCCTTTTATCTTAAATCTAAAATATAAAAATATATAAACTAAATTAAAAATAAAACTAAGTAAAGTATATTCGGTTTCAAACCAAAACCGACCCAAAACCGCCTAACCCGACTACCTTCGGTTTTCATTAGTTCCTATATGTAAACGGGTCGGTTTCGGTCTCTATTTCTATATGTCGGCTACGTCGGTTAAATTTTAAAACCGACCCGAAAAACCGAAACCGATCGTTTGCATAGCCCTACTTATGGTAAAATTGAACAATATAAGGCCAAACTTGTGGCTAAAGGTTTCACTCAGAAAGAAGGAATTGATTACCATGAAACCTTCTCTCCAGTCTCTAAGAATGATTCTTTTAGAATAATTATGGCTTTAGTAGCTCATTTTGATTTAGGGTTACATCAGATGGATGTGAAAACAACCTTTTTGAATGGGGATCTTGAAGAAGAATTATACATGAGTCAACTTGAAGGTTTCTCAAGTAATAGCAATTTAGTTTGCAAATTAAAGAAATCAATATATGGGCTAAAGCAAGCATCTCGCCAATGGTATGTCAAGTTTCACAACATTGTAACATCTTTTGGATTCACTGAAAATGTTGTTGATTCTTGTATATAATTCAAGATGAGTGGGAGTAAATTCATTTTCTTAGTTTTATATGTTGATGACATTCTCCTTGCAAGGAGTGATTTAGCTTTGCTACATGAAACTAAAGAGTTTCTTTCACAAAACTTTGAAATGAAGGATTTAGGTGAAGCTTCTTATGTCATAGGCATAGAGATTCATAGAGATAGGTCCCAAAGGACATTGAGTCTTTCTTAGAATGCCTACATTAATAAAGTTTTGGAAAGATTTAGAATGCAAAGTTGTTCACCAATAGGTGCACCAGTTATTAAAGGAGATAAATTTTATTTATCTCAATGTCCTCAAAACAATTTGGAAAAAGAGCAGATGAAGGACATTCCTTATGCATCTGCTGTTGGCAGCTTATGTATGCTCAGGTTTGTACAAGACCTGACATAGGTTTCGCAGTAGGAATGCTTGGTAGATACCAAAGCAATCCTGGCCTTGATCATTGGAAAGCTGCAAAAAGGGTTATGCGCTATCTGTAGGGAACCAAGAACTACAGACTTACGTACAAACAATCCGATAACTTAGAATTGATCGGTTATTCAGATTCGAATTTTGGTGGATGTGTAGATACAAGAAAGTCCAATTCAAGATACATATTCATCCTAGCTGGTGGTGTTGTATCTTTGAGGAATGCTAAGCAAACAATTGTTGCTTCATCTACCATGGAAGTTGAATTTGTTGTATGTTACAAGGCAACATCACAAGCATTATGGTTGAGAAATTTTATTTCCGGATTAAGAGTTGTTGATTCTATTGCAAGGCCCTTAAGAGTTTATTGTGACAACTCTTCTGCAGTATTCTTTTCTAAGAATGATAGAAGTGGAAGTCGCAGCAAGCACATCGATATAAAGTATCTTGTTGTTAGAGATCATGTAAAGAAGCAAGAAGTGGATATCCAACACATTAGCACAAAATTAATGGTTGCAGATCCTTTGACTAAAGCATTATCTGCAAAACATTTCAAAAGTCATGTGGATCATATGGGACTTATTAATTCTTCTTGAAATTAATCAACTTCTTTAGGTTGTTTATTATTCTTAGAATTTTGCAAGTTTATTTGTGTGCACATTAAGGTTTATGTTTCTGAATTCAGTTTGGACCTTGAATGGTTGAAGAATTTCATTCATAAAGTGTTAACTTGTTTGGTTTTCTTTTAAAGAGAATCATGCATTGTAATACATGGAAGGAAATATTCGAATTAAAGTGCTACCTCCATGGTTCATGTTATATGACTCTTTATTTGAGAATGTTTGTGATTGCTAGATTATACTAGTTATGGTCATATTTGGAACAAATTGATAATATCATTATTAAAGTTTTAATTAAAATTATATGGTTCAAGTGGGAGAATGTTAGAAAAATATTGACCCATGTAATTTTAATTAACCAAGATAAATATTTTTTAAGTGGTATTATCTAAATAAACTTGTTTAAAAAATTTTAAATCTAAACTACCCACTATCTTTGGGTATCTGCAAGTTAACAGAAACGTGACTCTGGAGTTCCTTGATGGTAGGAACCATTAGTTAGGTTACGTGAAAAATTGAAAGGTCCCTAGTCTAGTCTATATAAGGTTGCTTGTAAACCATAAGAAGGTAACTATCTTTTGCTCTCAATTAGAAATAGGCTAGAAGATCACTTTCTTAACAAGAAGAAGACATCAGAAGGTTTGTTCAACGCAAGAATCAAGGCTTCAATTTCTAGTCATGTCTACCAAGCCAGGTAACTCAATTTTTATCAAAATCTATGTCAATGTTCTATCTTTCAAACTTGATTATATAAAGTTTCTGTTTTCAGGTAATCGTTGTGCGGATGGACTTGCGGATTTAGCTCATTCAGCATCTGATGGAGTTAGCTACTATGATAACCCCCGACTCCTCTCCTGTCTCTTCTTTCGAAGGACCGAGATGGTATAAGTGTATTGCGAGTTTAATGCTTTTCTTAATTTTATGTTATTTCTTAGAAAAAAAGAAAACAAAGAAAAAGCAGTGCAAATTTTACCAAAATAATAAAAAAAGGACTACAAATTTTGGTATGTACTAACAAAAAAGAAGATTCACTAAGGCTTTCATGTCTTCATTTATGGCTTAATTAATAATAATAGAGAACTAAAAATGGAACCCTTTTCTCTTCCAAGTCCTACTTGCCTTTTTCATGAAATAAAAGAAGTTTGGGGGGAAAAAAGAATGCCAGCTCGTGATAATAAATTGATCCATTTTTGACATGCTACCAAATTATTAATTGCAGTAAGTACACTTGAAGTTGAGTTATGGGGTGTACGCCAAGGGTTGTTGCTTATGAAGGAGCGGGGTTGTGCCCCTTTAATAGTAGAGTTGGATGCGGCTGTTGTGATCCATTTTCTTAAAAATTTTATGGCGAATTCACATGCTTGTTATACCTTGGTATCGGATTGTTTGGAACTTATTAAGAGCGATTGGATAATGGAAATACGACATATTTTTCATGAAGGTAATCAGTGTGCTGATTGTTTGGTGATGATGGCACATGAAGCTAGTCATGGAACTATGATTTGCAATGAGCCTCCAGAGTAGATTCTTCACTTGATGCATGAAGGTCAGGTCGGAATTGGCACTCTAAGACTGTAGTTGCTGCCTTTTTTTTTTCACTAGTTCTTATGTAAAAAAAAACACAAGACTTGCAAAAATGTGATAAAAGTTTGCACTTGCATCTTAAAATTATGATTCCAAAATAATAATAATATAATAACAAAATAAAATTATGCATTGGCAACCATTACTATCCAAACATTGCCTTTGATATCGTCAATAAATTAATCGTAATCAACCTTATTTGTATAACTTTTTTAATGTTATTGTTTGATTGCCAAATTAAAATAAAAATGGACAGGAGGGACATTTTTGTTATTTTTATCCATGGATCGTGAATTACTACCATATTAAGATAAAATTCAGTGTTTTCTTCTTAAATAGACTGGTAGTATTATTATTTCAAGAAAATAAATATATATTTCACAAAAAAAAAATATAGCCAGGAAAAGCAAGATATTAACTGACAAAAGATTAGGCCAATGTGTGCACATGTGCTGTAATAAGAAACATTTGGGGCGGCTGATTTATATGTAGATTTCCATTTTCTCCATTGAAAACCAGTTATGAAGCAAAAGGAGAAGCCATGTGATAAGGGGACCATGGATCACAAAAAGGAAGCTCCTTACTAATTCTGTATTGAACTCCATTTTTAATTTTTTACCCACACCTTAACTTATCTTGCATCCCCAAATCTCATATTGAAATACATATATGAACTTTAACTAACGGGTGTTAGTCTAAGTGGAAGGAACTCGGATTTTATTAAGCCTCGACTTTAGCGGTAAAGATTTGAATCCCTCTGAGACAAACATACTAGAGGGATTGTTGCTCCAGCGCCTGACAGTATCTAGAGATTAATCTCTTAATGTAAAAATCTCTTATCATCGAGTCAAAATGTTGGAGCATTGAATCAAGTTTATTGATCTTTTTATTGAACAATCCCTTTTAGGTTACGTTTGGTTCGTGGAAAATAGTGGGTAAGTGTGTAGATAGGAAAATAACTTTCTCATGTTTGATGGGAGGAATCTAATTTTAGATGCGAATGTCATTCCCATCTAAAAGGGTGAGAAAGTTAACTTTCCTGAAAAAATATTACTCTTTTTCCCCTTTTTTTTTGCTACATATTACTCTTTTTCCCTTATTTTTTTCTCTTATATTCTCAAATTTTAATAACTTTCCCAAACATGGTAATCTTATTGGGTTTAAATTCTATTAGGATCATCCTAAAAGTGTGTTTTTTAGGATCCATTAAGATGATACCACCTAATCAATTTTGAATCACCACCAAGATATATTTTACACCCTCATTCACCATATAAACTCTTATTAATTACATATCATTAATTGCATACTCTTGAGTTAAGATTGAATTTATTTAGTGAAAATAGATTTTTTTTCCATCTTAAAGAATATACTTTTAAGAGTAAATTTTATTATTTATGATTATTCTTGAAGATTACCATCAACCATTTTTTTTAGTTGAAACCATCCATACCCATTTATATTTGAATTAATATTTATTAATCAAAAGAATCAAATTATGATGACCAATTAAATTAATTAATATTTAATTTTTTTCTAAATTAATTAAATTAATTTGCCACTAGTAAAGAAAAGAAATATGTTTCACATCCAAAAACCAATCTTAATGTGAAAAAAAGTCACGTTATTAAGAAAAAACGAAATTTATTATAAAAAATCACGTTGGGTAAGGTAATTAACAAAAATTTAATTAGGTGTGGTAGGGTGTAAATTAGGATTTGATAACGATTCAAATTTGATTAGATGACATCATCCTAATGGAATCTTAAAAACACCCGTTTTTAGGATGATCCTAATAGAATTTAAACCCAATCTTATTCCCAAAAAACAAAAAAATTATACTTTCCCACTAAAATAACATTCCCAGGAAAAATGTGAATGACATTACCACGTGATACCTAAGATACCACGAATCAAACATAACCAATAATTTAATATATAATATATAATACTAAGTTTTTATGGGTCATTGGATATATATTAAGGTCCCACTATTATTAGCATCAACGGAGAATTATAAATGATCAAAGTTTTCAATAATGGATCTCATTACATCAAACTAATAAGATTTAGAAAGGACCCATCATGAGATCCTATATAGAAGATCTTGATCTGATGAGATTAACTATCATGCTACCTGCGTGAGCTAAAAGTTGATGAATCTCATTTTCTAAGAACTTGCATGTAAGAAAATTGCTTTTCACCAAAAAGACAGAGTCAAAGGAGACAGAACAGAAGAAAGGAAAGTGAAAACAATTAGTGGCATGGGAAAAATATATAACCTTGCAAGGTTGTGAGAAGCATCATTTGCTACATGTGATTTCAATTTCCTTTCTCAAGAAAACAAAAACCTGGAAAACATGTTCCCTAGCCATAAAAACTTGTTACTGCCAAAAAAAAAGCCATAAAAACTAGCCACACAATCCACTACTCAAGTCAAACTCAGTTTAGGAGTTTATTCCAATCCATCTTCCTTTATTAAAAGTAAACTTCCACCTTCTAGTAACTTCTTACCCTACTAGGGTCACTCTTTGATGACCAGAAAAGTCATTCATTTGAAGCATGCCATGAGACTTGACAACAAATTTGAAAAGACTGCTCACGTGGGGTAATTCAAGCTCTAAATTTTTTAATTGGTTGAATAAAAAGGAAGATTGGGGGAGAACAAGAAGAAGATACAGAAAGAAGGGTGGCATGAGAAGACAGCAGAGGTAGGGCAATGTGGGGCGGGTGGGCGGGCGGGCGAGACCAATACGTAGAGAAGGCGTGGTGCCAAATCCTATTTGGTGGGAGTTCATTCACATATTAGCTTTACTAAAAAGGCAAAACTAAAGGCAACAATGGGGGGTTTAAGTGGGGAAAAGGTTTTCTTAATTATTGAGGAATATGTAGCAATCCTTGCTGTGTTTGCTTCTACTTCTCACAACACTCAAAATCATTACCAAGGTTCTTTGCTGATCCCTATGTTATAACAATGGCAATTTAGTGGGACCTTTCCCCACATGGCAATCCACCATTGCTAACTGGAGTGTGAATCTTCATCATTATTAGCTGATTCGGGATGCTGCAAAAGTATGATTTGGGTTAAATAGGGGCTTGATTTGTTTGATCATTGAAGATTTGATTAACAACTTAATTAATTACAATGAATTTCACAAAGATGGATGCACCTTTCCCTGACTGTCTGACCTAGGTTGAGACAGAGTAAGCTAGATAAGGAAGTTTAGGTTTTGATTTCCACATGGCTGATTTAGCATCTACTGTTTGCAAGCATCATCATACTAGAACCAAAATTCCTATGGTTAAGACATCATTGTCACTAAATGGAAACACTTAAAAGAAGGAAACACCTAAAAGATAAGCCAAACAACTGACGAGTAAGGAGGGAGAGGGGGGCAGATATTTGAAAGGGAATGGTTTGGATAATTTTTCTTACACAGACTTGGAAAATGCTTTTTTATGATCAAGACCTTGCTCTATGTATCTAAGTCTGTTTGGTGGTTGAATTTGACTAGGTAAACACCTTTTTCTTCCTCCTCACGCCTCTCCTCTATTGCTTCTAGTTCAATGCAAAGAATTTTACATGAGGGAAGAAAATCATAAAGCAAGCAAGAAATGTATGTATATCGACCGACAGATTTTGCATTCATGATAGTTATATTCATTCAAGTAGAGCATAGTTTCACCCCAACTTTTAACTGCAAAGACTGATAATAGTAAGCAGCATTCCATTCTAAAATATTTACATCAAAATTGCTTGATTTCTCAGCGACTACTATCATTTATATTTCATAGAGGGGAGTAGTAGTATTTACTAAATGCTACTTACCAAATCATCTCCTTGAGAAATGATAATAATTAGGCTTATGATGTAATAAAATTTCTGCAACATGCCACTGAAAGAACCTAGAATGCAATTTCCTGAAGAACTTGAAGTGTTTTCTGATGAACCTGGATAGAAGATTAAATAAATAAATAAATAATTAGACTACCAACAAACAGTGATAACCATTAAACAGTTTAACGAGCTTAGTTGCACTGCGATAAAGCAAATTATAGATAATTTGGAAATAGGAAAAGAATTAATCATAAAAGTATACTATCCCATAACAATAGATGATCGTGTTTACTTTAAAGTTCTCAATCAAGTATCGAACCCTGTTAGGCTGATTCATACGGTAATGGTGCACAACATATAGTATGCAAACGTACAAATTCAAATGAATCATATATACTTTACCTGTCAAGGGGAATTTAGATTTGAGAAAATATTAATAAAATATTGTAGAAAAAGACAACAGAAGGAATTTATTAGTTGTGCAGTCAAATCAAAGCAGCAAACATAAGATCCGTTTCCAAGAGGGTAAGTCAAAAGATAATTTACCCATTCCAGATGTTGTGCTGTTATGCCAGAGACATTTCCACTGTATATACCACCCAAGACCTAAGAATGCCAAGAAAAACGTCCATCAATTTTGATATTGCATGTAACAAAAAGTTAATATGAGAAGTTTACATGTGTTTAAGCTAGATGGCATGCATTAAAAGACAATGGCCCTTTGCATGTCATGATGTCCATATGGCTTAGTAATTAGTAACAACCCTATTGTCTGATAGTGGAAGTGAAAGATACCTTTGTGACAGTCTCAAGAAACATGCCGGGGCGAACAGGAAGTGGTTTTCTCCCTGTAACACTGCCCTGGTTATCATGACAAGAAAGAGTCAATACACTAGAATTTCCACAATTTTGTATAAAACTCTGGCCGAAAATCCAGCTATCTTTTCTTATTCTCCAATACAGAAAATAGTACAGAAATCAATCTAAAACTGACCCTTCCCGCAATCCCACCAGATCTCATTCTAATGGCATCATTAGCTTCTTCATCATTGTCAGGGTGGTCTGCACCTTCATCTTTCCCTAGCATCACATTTTTTATCATTTCCTGGACGGTTTTCCCAGGTTTCAGAGCTACAAGTTTTGTTAAGAAGTTCACCTGCATTTATTAGATCTTATTCATGCCAATGGTCATTCAAATGACTGATAACAAATACATAATCCAATAGATTAGATCAACTTAAAAGGATTAGAGGATGGTTTTTTTTTTTTTTGGCATTCAAACGAGGAGATTAGAGGATGGTTAATAACGTAGTATTATATAGGAAGTTAGAAATAAATAATTAGAACATATTCTGCATTCAATTGTTTTGGTCTTTACAGTGCTTTACATCCAGGCTAGGCCTCTCAACTGCCAATCAGTTTTCAGCTATATGCTTAACTTGATATCAAAACCAAAGTTGGTAAGCGATTTTCCTGTTGAATAATTTAATATCTAAAAGACTTCAGCATTTTAATGTCTATCATTTCTCGTCCTATTTTCACTGTCCCTCAGGCCTGTGTATCTACTGCGTCAAGACTTCACACAAAGAGGAGTGTTAAATGAGATTATCCCACATTACTTTTGTTTAATAATTAATATATATCTTATGGTGCTTCTTCAGGGACCAAAAAAAGTTATGGCACTATATTCAGGATGGGATTGGGGGCCAATGTCCAACAAACAATCACTTTCAGGTTCTGTTAGCATTGTGATAAGCCATCTTAATTGGTTTTGTAATCAATAAATGCAATCATGCGCACCTCTGATTCAGGAAGAGTACTAAAACCACGGTCATTTCTTTCATCCAGTATTCCACCTCCCATCATATTACGGGCTTCCTCTCTGATCAAAACAAGCCTTGCAAGTAATTTTCGATCTGGAATAATCGGCCGAGTTTCCATTGACTAAAATGACATACATAATGCAAGATAAGTTCAGAATGGTAAGAAAATTAAAGAATGTCACCGATATGAACAGAAAATAACATAATGAAATCCAACTCAATCTCAACAAAACAGGATAATTAAAAGCTACTGGAAAAGAAATAAGTGCCTTAGTGCAGTTTTGTCTATATTGTAATGTCCAAGAAATGCATATCAAGATTTAGATAATCAAGGAACTTAAAGGGTTTCATCTTGTGGAACACAAAAGTGAACAGGTGTGATGGAAGAGTTATATTCAGTAAGGCAAACAACTTCATATAAATTAACCTGAAAGTATGGTTCATGATAAAACATTGAAATAAATACCTCCAGTAGATCATCAGCCTGGTTCGCTATATCATTCAGATTCGCTCCTGGAATATGAACCTTGGTGCCATTCTCACTTTTGAACGCACCACCACCTGCAGCCACTCGCCGTAGTAGTTCATGTCTGCTTTCTTTTTGGGGTGTTCTACATAGTAGTCCGACCACTTGAACCTTCGGAGCAAGGAAAGAGAACAAAAATAAGTTAGTGTGCAGTTCATGTTGGTATATGATAATACTAGCATTTATGTAAAGTTCAATCAGATAGTGAGCCTAGAGGGACTTCCTTACATGTGGGGGGCATTTTTTTGTGAGATGAGATAGCACAGTTTCCTTAATTACCTCGAGCAGTGACTTCCGCTGAACCAAACAAACATTCATTTTTAGTCCTTTCTGAATTTGTTCATAAAAGACAAAAGCATCAACTGATAAAAAGATCAAACAATGATTGACAACAAAAGAACCAGCCATAACTCTGCCAATTTTTCTTTTTCCTGAGCAAAAGAGAGGGCAGCAATTCTAAACCATTTTAGAGCCCAAATTGACACTAAAACACATGCAGAAAATTGATATGAAGTTCTCGATGATCTAGTTCACATAAAAATGTATAGTGTTGGTTGTGCAGCCTTCTGCCCAAAGCAGAAGTCCAAACTACTAGTAAATTCTATATCAGGGATAAAAAGAGGGAGGAGATAACTTCAACTAATTCCCAACCATCTTACATATCCCTATAAAAAGAGCCAAATTACCAAAATGACTTGTATTGACTACTAATTCAGCAAACTGAAAACTCTTCCTGCCATCTTAAATTTTCAAACACAAGCAAAATGATGAAACGAATTTACAGTTGGAAGAAAATCCATTTTTCTATATGACAAAGCACGCTTTAAAGCCTGGTTTATTTATAACAAAAATTGAGATTCAGTTGTATCGAGCATCCATGCAACCAAATTGAAGAACTTTACAATCACATACCTTCCTACATGTTTTGCTGAGAAAGAAAGCTCTACAACAAAGAATGAACTATTGCAAGTCTGGAAAATGCACAGTTAAAGTTGCATTACCTTATCATCTTGGTCCTTTTCAGCAATTTGGATCATGTAATCTAGTGCCATCATGAACCCTCCTTCCATTTCATCTACCCTCTTCCCAATTACTCCCTGCGCAGCTAATTCAACTGCCACCTCCTCAGATGCCTCATCCATGTTCATATCTTCCAACTGTACCCACATCACACATTATTATATATTCAACATAAAGATGCAATTCATTATTGTGCAAAGTTTCATTTATATTAGGAAGCAAACAATTCCAACAGAATTCAGGAAGCTGCATGATAATGGATATTCCTGAAAGAAAGGGCGTATACTATAAAGTCTGTACATAAAGAAGTCAAAACTCAAAACCAAGGAAGCACACTAGCATTCGGAAATTTCTGGATAATCACGCCATGAAACCAAGTATTCTATCACAGTTAAACTACAAATTGATAGATAATTAAAACGATTATAGTAGGAAAAGAATGGGGAGGGTTACAAGGGTGATGATTTCTTCAAGAACAGAAATGACTTGGTCTCCTCCTTTGAGTAAAGCTTCATACTGAGAAGAACCAATGTTTTGGTTGTCTTCAAGTCGTTGGTTTTGGGTTTTATAAAGTGCTTCAAATTCTTCTTCAGGGTAGCCTCCTCCAACTTCATAGCTGGAAGACACTCTGCCCAAGAATTGCTTCTTTCTCTTGGGGTCTTTTAGTTGCCAGTGATAGTGGGGATTAGATGGGATTGAAGGGGTGGAGAAGAAGAGAGGGAGGGAAGGAAGATTTGGAGCTGAACAAGTTGAAGTTGGTAAGAAGAACAACACGCTGCTCTGCAACATTTCTCCTTCCAGAGGTTTTGGGTTTTGGAGGAATAGGTGATAAATGATAATAGCAAAAAATTAAATAAAAATGGAATATATATATCTAAAATTATTAGAAAAAATTGTTAAAAAGAATTCAGATTTATCAGTAGCGATAAAAACACGTATTGTATAGATCGCCGTCTGTGGGAATCGAACCCACGACCACATGGTTAAAAGCCATGCGCTCTACCGGCTGAGCTAAGACGGCTATTTTGAAATAAAATTTCTCAGATTCATTTTATCTGTTTTCGCTTTTGTAAAAAAATGGACAACTTTTTTTGGCCAGAAAAAAAATGATGTACAACTTATTCTATTGTTTCAATGAGCCTTAAGAACAAAAAAACCCTTTATAAATGATCAAAAGTAAAGAATATTCTTGCTATTTCTAAGATTGATGAATATATATATATATATATATTTTGTTTTAAGGCAATTGAATTAAAATAAAAGGAAACAGAGTTATGTTATTCTTACAACTATTGCCATAAATCATTACATTCTTACAACTATTGAGATGATCAATATAACCATAAATCATTACATAAGAATATCAGGTTTGAGAAGGATATAACCATAAATCATTACATTCTTACAACTATTGAGATGGATATCCCCATCCCATAAATCATTAAGTAAGAATATCAGATTGCCTAAATAAGCATCACATAACGAGTGTCCTCTCCAAGTAAGAGCATCATCCACCCTGTTAGTTTCTCTAGAGCAGTGGGCAATCTTATTGTGCTCAAAAGAATGTCATCAAATATGAGGACCTACAAACAAACGATGATCAAAATTGGAAGAGGGATTAGCTGCATGTTGGATAAGGTTAATATATAATATAACCTCTTGTGCATCAACATTAATCTCAAGTTTCAGACTTTCAGAATGTCCAGTGATCTAGCAAGGGACAATTGAGATTGATGAACCTCAACGAATAAAACACGACTTGCTATTGAATTTTGAACACTTTCCGAGTTTGAATAAGCTTTTGAAAACCATTACTACAAAGAAAACATGTGAACACACACAAAATATTACCACTAAAAGTAAAAAGACAAAATATATAATATCTAGCAACCAATTAAATTCATTCAAGGGCTGATTACTAATTGCCCCAAAAAAGATCATGAGAAACTTATTACATCCGCTGTAAAATTTCATATGAAACAGGTTCTTTTATTTTACATTATACGACTATCGGGCTTAAAACGATTACTAGTATTTGTTTGTTGGGGTAAAGTAGTTGTTGAACTCAACTGGATGTACATGTAGGAATTTCAATTTTAACCATCCAATAGTAACAAGACAGAGGGATGAGAGAGTGTTGAATGAAACAAAGAAAAGAAAAATGAAAATTAGACTCTCTCTCTCTCTCTCTCTCTCTCTCTCCACACTCCAAATTCCCCAAACACCCCTCTCCTTTCTCCATATATAATTCCGCCCATCTCCTCTCTCACACCAGCATATTTATTATGGATAAGAATTAAGAATTAAGAATAAGAATTCCCCATATATCTCATGACCCTTTTTTAATCAACTTTAAACTTTTATTTTAACATTCCGATGATTGTTCTTTTTTTTTTTTTTACAAATAAGCTAATTCAACATGCTTTTATGATTTTATCTCTCATATATATAATTAATATAATTATTTGCTATAACTAGACTAGTTTAGTATCCTTGGCATACTTTTAATTTTTGTTGTTCCTCGAGCCTTGAGGCCGGCGCAAATGTGTTCCACGTGGCTTGTGAATTTAACCCAAACAAAACAAAGCATATAAAAGACTTATATATAGGGGACTTTTTCATCCAAATTCTATGTTATGTTATGTGACAATAATGTAAAAGGATGAGGGCTTAATTCACCAAATAATTAAATTACTATTACTATTTAGTACTAGTTAGAAACAAAAGGGCTTATTTTTTCCATGCATTTACTACAAATTAATTTCAAAACAGGCTTTAAAGTTTAAACCCACAGTTTTGCAACAAAAACAAAACGGGCCTCCCAATTCCAACCCATAATATAGCCCATAACGAGTCATTGGAACAACTGTAGAGCAGACCAACTGTATCATAAACCGTGATGATCAGTCACCAGTAAGCTTGAGTGTTGGACACGCCAAGGGCAGTTTGGTCTTACAAAATGACAAACAATAAAAAGGAGACCATACAAAACAAAACAGGAGGATAAAATCGATATCCCAAAATTTGCGAAAATACCAATTTTCTCCCTAAACGGTTCCGCTTCCCCGCTTTTATAAGTACACCTCACACTCACACTTCACACCTTCTCCATTGCTTTTCTCCGTTGAGTTTTGATTTTATCTCTCTCATTTTCTCTTTCCTAGGGTTTCTGTTTCTCTGTTTTCTCTCTCTCAGCAAGAAAAGCATTTCTTTAGCTTCATCGATGGCGCAGCACGAGGTTCAGAACGGAGGAGCCAAGGAGGCCGTGGAGGTGAAGTTCACTGCGGTGAAGCCGCACCTGATGGTCGAGGCAGCCAAAGCCGTTGATGCAGTGCAGTTCTACAAGACTGCCTTTGGCGCTGTGGAGTCTGGCCGTAACGTTTACCCTAAGCGCAAGGCTGAGCAGGACCTCCCTCACATCGTCTCATCTCATCTCGAGCTAGCTGGCTCTACCATTTTGGTTTCTGGAGTCGCTGAGGACTCTGCTACGTACGCTCCTCTTTCTCTCTCTCCTATTTTATATATATAGGCTTTTTTGTGCTGTTTGGCTGTTTTTAAACTTTCTTTTTTCTCTTACTTGTTAGGTTAAAACATTTTCATGAAGATTTAATCCTTCAAAAATTGTTCATGTTTTCTTTTATCTCATGTATATTCTGATTCTGAGGTTGTTTATTGTTCGCCGTTGTGGAATCTGAATAAACTTCTCGTTGTGTTTCTCTTGTGCAATACATATTTTATGAGAGCCTGTATTTGTCTTGTTCTTGTTTGACTGCGAAACTTCGTTTTACCGCTTATTTTTGTTATATAATCTCCTGATTTTGTGGGTTCGTTTTACCGTTTTAGATCTGTAGGCTGAGATTTTGGTTTTCTCTTACGAAAGGCTATGGGAGTGTTTTTATTTCTTTTGTTCAGAAAAAATAGTACAATTTTTGTATTTTGAATATTCCTTGAACTGCTCACTTTTTTCAATATAATCGCCTCCTTTACTGGCTTTCGCGATGTATTTCCTGTATATAATTTCCACTAAAATGGTTTTAACAGTCATTATCAAAATGTATAACGTTTTATTAAAGCTCCTTTATGAAAAAGAAATGTTAATACAAGTGTTTAAAATCTATTTATTATTCACCAAAAAAAATCCTCTTTATTAGCGTGAGTTTAGCATCAATGGTTGACTAGTAATTACTTTATTAACCTTAGGTATTTGACTGTTTTGGCCGGCTGCGTGTCTCAGGGTGAAAACGAAAGGTGCTGGATGCGTGCTCTGCCTGGAGACAGAGGACGTGGAGGCTGCTATTGCCAAGGCGGTGAGTGCTGGAGCCGTCGCAGAGGGGGAGATCGCTGATGGTGATGGCGCGTTCTGTGGTGGTCGCGTGGGCAAGGTCAAGGATCCCTATGGCTACTTCTGGCTCTTCTGCTCCCCAGCCAAGGAGTGTGCTGAGGTGGAGGCTTAGATGCCATCTGATCTCGTCTGATCGTAGTAGTACCTTTAGTATTTTAAATTTCTGAGTGATGGGTGGGGCCCCCGTATCAAGAAAAAAGATGTTTTCTAGGCCGGTAGAAATAGGTGATCAATAGAGTTAGGCTCTGATGTTGGATATTTTGATACTGCTCATCATGAACCTTTGGTAATTTTGAAGTAAATGGAAATGAAAACGCAAAAAAGACTTCTGGGTATCTTGTTAACCTTTACAGCTGTTACTGTTAATTGAGTTTCTTAACTGCCAGCCAGCTAGTATAGTAATTTCACTATATGCTTTGCTTGTTTTATGTTGGTAAATTAAATTAGTATTTGAAGGTGCGAATTTAATTTTGGACCATGACCATCAAAAGTTTTTGCTACGTTGACTTACCATGAAAAATGTTTGAAAGGGTAAGAAAGACATTTTGTTTGAATGATTGATGTGGATAAGGTAGGTATCGGGTTTTGCAGTGGAGGTTTATAGTTGGTGCCTCGGTCAACGAAATCAACGTTGCAGCAATTTAATTTAGTATGTTTATGGATATTCAAGTGATTTGATTATTACACTATAATTTATTTATACTCCCTCCGTTTCCATTTAAATGTCCATTCTTGGTCAATTAACACTAAACTTTGACCATTATTTATAAAAAAAAATATGTAAAATTTAATTTATAGAAAATATATGTTAGTATGAATGCAAGCGTGCTTAGGCTAGTGGTGGAATAATAAATTGTTTCGAGACTTCGACGAATGAGAAAGTCCTCGGCCTTGGGCATGGGCAGGCAGAGAGATACGAGGAGTTATTGTTAGAATATTAGTAGTAGCTAAATATAAATATAAATAAATTTAATAGAAGAAAGTTTTACGAGTAAGGTGACGACACGCGTCCTTTGAGTTCAAGTGAGACATGCTTTTTATTAATCAGAGTGTCTGTTGAGATTTTTTTGGAAATCTGCTGGTAAGAGGAGAGGCAAAGGAGGTGGCAATAAGCAATTGGATAGGGGTGGGGCCCTCTAAGTGGTCCCAACAAGCTTGGGGTGGGACCGGTATGGAGGTGGGAAATTGGGACTGGCCGAATGGGAATGAGGTGGGGTTCTCGTGATTATTTTATCTACTTATACAAATATATTTACACGTGTAATGTAAATGTTGGTGGGTTTTGATGTTCTCCCTTTCTAACTTAGTCTTAGAAGAATCAGATTACAAAGCGTGTTTTAGTATATTTTTAAGCACAAGTAAGATGTTATTAGGTTTAAGGGATAATAATCATGGTCAGTGGGATATCGATTTAGTTGAGGAATTGTTTGAACATGATGATGTGGATCGAATCCTTAGTATTCCTCTACATCGTTTACCCTTACGGGATACCTTAATTTGGAACAATACTAGCAATGGACAATACTTGATTAGGAGTGGGTATCATGTTGCTAAAAGTATTTTAGGTAAGGATGAATTTCATGTTGACAATCGATCTTCTATGTGGCGACTAATCTGGGGAGCTTTGGTGTATTTTCTTTGGAGATTGGTTAGTAATATTTTGCCTTCAAAAGTCCAGCTCCAACAAATAGGAGTACTTATTGATATGGTGTGTGATGTTTGTTCTAATCTTGAATCTTCTATATGTCATACATTCTTTGAGTGCCCTTTTAGTAGCAAGGTTTGAGAGGCTTCAAGGGTATTTAAATGCTTGGCTTGTGAATGACAATTTTTGGGAATGCTTGTTGACAAAAGCTAGCTGATTAGGTTCTTTAGAAATTGTTTGTTCTTTGTTGTGGTTAATTTGGGGTAATTGTAACAAGGCACTGCATGAGAGAACTTGTAAGCTCCCCTCTGCGTTGTGTATCATGGCTGAAAGGTTGGTATATGAAGTCGAAACATCTCATCAGCGGAACATTTTGCTAAATAGAAATCGTGTGGTGCAGAATTTGAAGCACCGCCTGCTGGTTTGATAAAGCTCAATACAGATGCAGTCTTTTGTGGCCAGCGAAATGAAGCTGGTCTGGGAGCAGTAATTCGGGATTCCTCAGGCCACGTGCTACTTACTGCAACTACTCGAATTACAAGGGTGTCTGATCCATTGTTTGCAGAAGTGTATGCCCTTCATTTTGGCCTTATTTTAGCCGGGCTTAAATGACAAGATGCATTCTAAAGGTTTTACGGGCTGCCAAGTTTGCACCCACTTTTTTTTATTTCGATCATATCGTGCCCAAATGTTTTATTTTTGGGTATATTTTGCACCATCTGTTATCGAAAATTCGTTAAGTACCTGATAGCACCGTTACGATGCTGACGTGGCATGCCACGTTAGACGAAAATTGCCACATGACATGCCACGTCAGCATAAAAATAAAAGAAAATAAGAAAATTTTGCCACGTGAAAATTTCATCCTATGTGGCATGCCACGTCAGCACCGTAACGACGCCGTAACCATTTTTCGTCACAGATGGTGCCAAATGTACCCAAAATAAAACATAAAGGAGCGATACGATCAAAATAAAAAAGTGAGGTGCAAAGTGACAGTCCATATAAACTTTAGGGTGCATTTTGGCATTTAAGTCATTTTGGCCAAAATCATGATCTGCTATCTTGCAAAGTGGAGTGTGAATGTGTGATTCATTATTAGTAATCTTAGAAATTAATAGGCAAGGTCCATCTTTTTGGGAGGGAGGTACTCTGATTCACCAGATAAAAGATATTGCCTCCTGTTTTAATTTTTGCTTCTTTAGACATGTAAATAGGTCCGCTAATAGTTTGGCTCATAATTTGCCACATGTTAACTGTGATGTAAGTGCCAATTTTTGTAATTCGAATGTTTGATTAATGAAATCGAACAATTTTGCCCAAAAAAAAAAGATGTTATTAAGTTAGAACTGGGAAAGGTGGGAAAGGGGGAACTTGGTGGAGGGTTCGTCATTGAGAAAACCTATTTTACCCCAGTATATTATATATGGGTTATATATTATATTTACTACTTTAACCTTTATTTGTTGAGAAAACAAATAGCTTAGATAAATTAGAATTATATTCGTAAAAAAATTAGAATTATAACAATTTGATCTTCTCTTCATCATTTTTTTTTTCAAATTACAAAACTTAGACACGAATATATTAAAATTATTTTAAACATAGATGTACTGGACTTTTAGTTCCAGCATACCTGGATTATGAGGTCTTGGGTTCAACTCTCACGGAATGTGAGTTTAATTTGTAATTTGTTTGTTTGTGTATTTGGTTTGTAGATAGGTATAGTTTATAGTTTCTAGATTCAAGAGCAGATGTTATGAGATTTCACTTGTATTTGTTGGGAAGGGGTTTGTTGGCTAGGGGTGGCTCTCGGTCGGTTCGGTTGGTTGGCGGTTAAATGTACCTAATACCGACATCTACCAAAATAGGTATATTTATAATTGCCAATCGACCGACAAGGCTGTATAACCACCAGCAACCGACCGTCGTCGGTTCGGTCGGTTGTGGCGGTTAAACAGTAATAATGCAATTTGGAAATTGAAATAATTAGTATTTAGTAGCATAAGATACTAATAGTTTGAATTATAGCTTTACAGTTACAAATTCAACTTTAAAGCCACATAAACTCAAATAGGCAAATAGTTTTTGCCAAATACTCAATAACAAATATAACTCCATGGCTTTAAAGTTTGATCAACTACCATTTACACAAAAGTGTCTAACTGTAAACCTGCAAAAAGGTTAGTAGCAGCATGCATTTAGCCATTTACACAAAAAGCTCCACTGAACAAAAACTAAAGGAGCACTTAACCATCAGATCAGATATTCATATTCAGACCTAACTCTAAAAGACTAAAACCCTTGACCTATATAAATATGCACATATCCACACAGTGCACTAATTGTCCTAGTAGTAGTAGTTTATGGACAAAAAAGGAATAATTATAAACCCGCAGCCACATGCATCTTTCTGTCCCACGAGCAGCAACAACAATGCTCCATTGTCATGATCAGCAGGCAGCAGCAGCAAAAGAATCCTCTACAGTCTACATCTTTACTTTAACTTGACTTTAGTCTTTAACCTTAAAAATTAACAAGGGCAGTAGAAGCAAACGCATCAGAATTCAGAGACATCAGTTAATGACTTCACTTCACAAATCAGAAATCAGAATTCAGAATCAGAAACCAAGTTAGAAGTTAGAATTTAGAATCAAATCAGAAGCATATCAGAAATCAACAGAAAGTTAGAAAAGCAGAGGACCATACCATTACCCATATTTACCTCAACTCCCAATCCAATCCAGCTCAATTGTCAATATTAGATTCAATCGAAATCTTTTTCAGATCTATTCAAAAATCAAAACAGAAAAATCCAATTAGTTCATCTATTCAAAATAAAAAAAAAGGCAAAATGAAAATAAAGTTTGCAATGCAGCTTAGTGTCTTACCTAGAGCCAATTGATCCAGCTCCAAGCTCAACAATTTCTGCCATTGGGTCAATTTCAGAGGACCCCTTCATCCAATCTTGAGCACATATTAGAGCTTGAACAATTTTAGAAGTCATGCTACTTCTATACAGATCAAGCAGTCTTCCACCAGTGCTAAAAGCTGATTCAGAAGCTACGGTGGACACTGACAGCCAAAACATCCTTTGCAAGTGATGACATAATAGGGAACCTTGGGCTATTCAATCTCCACCACTTCAACACATCAAATACATGAGCCCCTTGCTTAACTATTTCTCTCTCCTCTTGGAGATAAATATTTAACTCAGATTTTGCTTGTTGTAATCCAGATTCGGCTTCTTCCCTCATGAACTAAGCCATTGCATCACCACCGTAAGCTGCACCCAAGTCATCATCCACATTGCCTTGACTTTGGGGTTCACATCCTTTATCAGATGAAGGATTAGCTCTCCTCCTATAGTCTCCAAACAAAGCCAGCAATGCTTCATTTATAGAAGCCAAGAGAGAAGAACCTTGATCATTTTCTTCTGCATACATCTTTTTTATACAAAAAGTCACAAATTTCATCTTCTTTTTTGGATCCATAACTGCAACAACATAAACCAACATGTTGTTCTTGTCAACTTGGCCCCAATACTTATTGTATTTCTCCTTCATTGCCTTTGCCATAGCCCTTAACTCCGGGCTTCTGTCCTTTTGCATTTGGCTCAAAGCATTTGACACAATGAAGATCTCATCTAACAGAAAACTACTTGTCACACTGGTAGAAACAGAAACTTTAAGAGTTAAATCATAAAATGTTTTCAAAAACACACAAATGCTTTGCTGCAGCCCAATCTTCCTTAGTTGGCAACCCAACATTTCTTAGCTCATGTCTAAAACCATGATCAACATCTACAAATGGTTCAAAAGCTTTCTGATACTTGCATGCTCTCTCTAACATATTATATGTAGAATTCCACATGGTGGAAACATCCAAACAAAAACCAGCCGAAGTATCAAGTTCTTCAGCCACTGCACATTCAAGAAACTTAGCCAATCGGCTATTTGATGCCCTAACATACTTGACAGAATCCCTTATTGAACAACAGATTGATTATAATCTTTTAATCCATCCCCAATTATCAAATTGAGAATGTGTGCAACACATCTCATGTGCAAGTACTTCCCTTCACAAATTGCTGATTCCCTACTCACAAACAAGTTTTTCAAGTATGCTACTGCCACATCATTGGCAGCAGCATTGTCAACAGTCACAAAAAAGACTTTATCACACAAACTCCATTCTTTTAAACACTTCTCTAGTGTTTTACCTATGCCCTCACCCTTATGGTTGTTAATTGGATAAAAGCTAATTATCTTCTTGTGTAATCTCCACTCATCATTAATGAAATGAGATGTGACACACATATAGCTATAACTTTGGACAGAAGTCCATGTATCAGTGGTCTGTCGAAACGTTCGGGTCCGGGGTACGAACCCTGCCGAAACGACTGAAAAAGAGGAGTCGTCACTAATCAAAATTCTAAGGTGTGATTAGTCACCTAATTGACCTAACCAATCTAATGAAGTCCAGTGCTTGGCATGGGGCCCATTAAACCTATAGGTCCGGTCTTGTCACCTGAGTCTAGGTTCGGGAGTCGATTACGCCCGGGGAAGGATGAGCACCCCTGGCACGCCCGTCAAGAGACGGTACCTCTAAGTCTAACTAGATCTGATGTGGGTCTAAAATAAAAGGTTGCTTTTAGTTCTTAGTCCTATGTTTTGATTTTTTTCTTTATTTAAGTGAATTAAAACCTTTTATTACATGTGAAAACATGACAAAAACCTGAGAGGACATAACAGAAATGGGAACAACACCTCCCGATGAGGGAGGGCAAACTGAGAAATATAGACAACACCTTCCGATGAGGAAGGGCAAACTAGTGAACTTAAACAACACCATCCGATGAGGAAGGGCAAACTGGGAATGCTGATGATCGAGCCAAAAACAACCCTATTTTTATGGCTGTTTTACTATGTTTTTGGATTTATTTATGCTTAAATATATGTTATTTTGTTAATATTTGTGTTTTGAGTCTTTATGAGATGTGATATTGAAATTTGTTAATTTTCACTAGTTTTGGAGCTATTTTGATGACTTTTTACACAGATATGAGCAAAGTAATTTTGAGTATAGATTTGGAGATTCGAAGTTCGTGTTTGAAGACTTATTGAAGATAATTTTTAGATTTGAAGATCATTGAAGAATTATCTCAAGAAGCAAGAATTGAAGAATGAAGCTTTAATTGCGAAGGATTGAAGCCATGAAGAAGCCTCGAAGCTTTGGAATTTTGGATATTATATATGGGATGATACTCAGCCCACATAAGCCCATAATTGGAATTAAAATCTCAATTTG
The DNA here is from genome assembly GCA_001974825.2 of Corchorus olitorius. Classification (NCBI taxonomy): domain Eukaryota; kingdom Viridiplantae; phylum Streptophyta; class Magnoliopsida; order Malvales; family Malvaceae; genus Corchorus; species Corchorus olitorius. The sequence goes on from AWUE01019283.1 coordinate 46,201, forward strand.
TGCCTCCTATATCCAAGGAAATATCCAATTTCCGCATATTCCCGCTTCTAGTCCTAACATGATTAGGATTCAGCACAGTCTCGGTAGAAAAATCATAACTTTCTGCTCAGACCTCCGTTTTAGGCCTGTGAGTAGGTGTTGGAAAGCTAACTCCGAGATCTACAACTTTCCTTTGAAGCCCAAGACCCAGTTCTGCCATCTTCAAGCCCAAAAACGATGTTGAAGTCCCTGCTTGATTCCAGAAAATTCCAAGATCCTATTTTGACTAGGATTTCAATTCTAGGAAGACTTTTAAGCTAACGCGGATGCTAAGTCTGCCCCAACAACGTCTTAGAGTCCTATCCTACTTAGAATTGGAGTCTTTAGGGTTATTTCCACTATAAATTGCCACCTTAGGTCTAGGTTTTTAATGTATGTAGATGTAGAGATTGTATTTTGAAGAATTGTTGAAGATTTGGAGGAGAAAGCCCTAGGAGCCGCTGCCCCCCTCTTCTTCCCATCCATAGATAAGTTTTCTTCTTATTCTTTGGATGCTCACTCAATTCATGAGTGAGTCATCCTTTTCTTTTTCTCCAATGTAGAATTTAATTGATCTCTTGACTTATATCATGGTGAGATTTTGTGCTTTTATATGAAAATTAATAGGGTATTTCTTAATATCTCTGCATAAATTCTATGTTGCTTGTTTTGATGGATTGAAGCGCGCACTTTCTTGATAAATTAAGTAGCATTAGCTAAATTAAAATCTTGAAGGATCTTCGGATTCAATTGTTTGGTAGCAATTGGAAGCGAAGGATCTTCCTTCCAAGGGATTGAAGAATCTTTGACCAATTTTTAATTGCCCATTGTGCTTGTAAATTACTAGATCTTAATGCTTTATTCTTGAGTAATTATCACACTGGATCAAGAGGTAATTGTTTAAAGAATAAAATGGATAATTCACACTGGTTCAAGAGCTTTATCTAATTAAGGTAATTTAGGATTAAATTCCAAGCAAGCTATCCATTGTTTTCATAATCTTTAGATATCAATGGTCCATGTTATTGTTGTTAAGAGGGATATTAATTCTATGTTGGAGGGTTTTCTTAATTATTTTCTCAATTTATTTTCTACTTCTTAATTAATTGTTTTCATTGATTCTTTTGATTGCTTTCTTAAATAGTTTTAATTACTAGTTTGATTTGATTTAATTCTACTTTTAAAATTTCTTTATCTTGTTTATTTGTTTTAAGAAAAAGAACAATAACCTATCTCTCTGTGGGATCGATCCCTACTTGCCCTAGCTATCTTTAGTTAATAATTGTTGGGATTTTTATTTTTATGATTTGCTGACGACCGATCAGCTGACAACACCTTCCGATGAGGAAGGGCAAACTGGGAATGCTGACAACACCTTCCGATGAGGAATGGCAAACTGGGAATTTAAACAACACCTTCCGATGAGGAATGGCAAACTGGGAATTATCGAAGAAAAACTAGGACTTTCCGACCGGGAAGGGGCATTTTTGGAAATGAAAACAAGGACTTTCCGACCGGGAAGGGCATTTTTGGAAATGAAAACAGGGACCTTCCAACCAGGAAGGGGCATTTTTGAAAAGAGAATAAAGACCTTCCAACTAGGAAGGGGCATTTTTGAAAAGAGAATAAGGACCTTCCAACCAGGAAGGGGCATTTTAAAAAAGAGATATCGAAAACTGGGACCTTCCAACCGGGAAATAGGCATTTTTGGAAATGAAAATAAGGACCTTCCAACCAGGAAGGAGCATTTTTGGAAATGAAAATAAGGACCTTCCAACCAGGAAGGGGCATTTTTGGAAATGAAAACAAGGACCTTCCAACCAGGAAGGGGCATTTTTAGAAATGAAAAACAGGGACCTTCCAAATCAGAAATGGGCATTTTTGGAAATGAAAATAAGTACCTTCCAACCAGGAAGGGGCATTTTTGGAAATGAAAATAAGGACCTTCCAACCAAGAAGGGGCATTTTTGGTATAAAAGAAAACGGTTCTTTTGAATTTTCGATTATTTTTTCACTTTAACCTAAGTCTTGGTTAATGCATGAATGATATGATGCATGCAAGATTCAAATTTTATCATTTGATTAATAAAGAGGGGTTTACTCGAGTCAACCCCCACGAACCTAGCTTGGCCCTCTGGGGATATTCGTAAAAGTTCTTCGATCTCGGAGCGAAATCTCGAGAGATCGTGCTCATGCACCTTTACCCGGGATTTGCCCTTCATAGTAAAAAACACCCCTTTATCAACCGGGACATATAATGATGGCATGAAATGCAAACATTTTAAGTATACAAGTAATAAGTATGGTATGCATATGTTTAGCTACTAATTATTACAAACCCAATGATTTAATTGTATTGAGTTAACAATTAAACTTAAAGAAATTAGAAGCTAAGGGCCAACTTGGACAACTGGGGACTTTTCTGCACATCAAGTGAACAATTAGCAAAATTCAGGAATAAAAAGCACAAATTGCATGAGTTGAATAGCAATAACATAAATCAAACACTCAATTGGCATACTCCTATCATAATTTCTAAAATCAAGGACTAAATCGAACAAGGAAGAAAATTGAAGTCCTTAAAAAGAACAAAAACACAAATTAAAGGGCATACATGAGTCAAATTAGGACTTTAATTGAATCAACTAAAAAATCAAATCTTTAAGCTTAAAATCTTAATTTTCAGATTGGAATTAATTCAAGAGGATTCATCAATTTCTTTTCAAGTTAGTTTCAATTTGAAAAATTTGACCTTTAACTCCAAGTTTCATTTTTCAAAATTAAAACTAACTCAAAGTGGCTCAACGTACCATTTTCGAGCCAATTTTAATTCAAGAAAAATTGTCACTTTGAGTTAAGATCTTATTTTTTCCAATCAAAAATAACTCAAATAAAAATCAAAGATCAATTTGAATTACTTCTAACTCAAAAACCAAAACTTTAGATAAAAGATCCCATCTTTCACTTAAAAATCCAATCTTTGTTCACAAATTACTTAAAAATTCTACCTTTCCCTCAAAGATTACACTTTTATTTACGAATTACAAAAAAAAAAAACAATTTCTAACTCAAAGGTGACATTTTTATTTACAAATTACCAAAAAATTTCATCCTTTAACATAAAGATTACATTTTTTATTATACCACACTCATAAAAATCCCAATTTTTGATTAAAGATTTAATTTTTATTGTAAAATTAACCTGCAGAGGGTCGAATTGATCAATAAGGCAAAATTTCAGGGACCTAATCTAATCAATCAACAATTTTTCAGGGCATACTTAACACTCCAATAATATTTAGTCTTTAAATGAAGTAAATTACAAACTATGGGACTTAATTGACGGAAGATAAGGGATTAAATTAAAAGAGGTTAGAAATCTACCTCAAGCCGTAATTCTTCTCGAAAACCCCTTATATCGCCACACCCTTCTTCTTCTTCCCTTTGCTCGACCCTTCAAAGCCTAATCTTGCAGCACCTCTATCAACGACGGCGCTACTCTTCTTTACCGTTAACCAATCCCAAAAATGATTTCTTTTCTTTCAAAAACAAAAATCTAAGACCAACACGTCTACCAAACCCAAAGAAAGGTGCCAGTTTTTTTGAAGACAAGTTCAAAAGATAAGAAGCAAATAGAGTACTTCAGGCTTCCTTCACGGCTGAGGATGGAATCCCAGCTAGGTAAGCCATTCAACGAAGTAATTCCCCTGTTGTTTTTTTTTTATTTCCAAAAAACGCAAGAGCAAGAACCCTTGTTTTTTGCCAAAAACCTATTTGTTGTTTTTAATTTTTTGAAAAACGTGCCCCTTCTTCTATCTAAAAATGAGGTATATAAACCTCCAAGGTTTTGATTTCAACCGTGGATCATTTCTGCATCCTACGGTTTGCCAATTTTGTTTTTCTGTCCGATTTCTTATTTTAGCTAGTTCTTTATTTTTGTCTCTTCCTCGGGTGAAAATTGCTTCAAAAGCGTGTGAGGGTGCTGTGAATGCTTTGCTGGAAAGGTGAAAGTCCTTTGTTTTGTCCTGTTGTGAGTTTTCTCAACTCCCTTATCTTGTTTGTTTGCACATTTCTCTGCCTTTTTTATTTGAGACAATACTTCACTCGTGAATTGCCCTCTTTCTCACGTGTGCTTCTTTCTGTAGGTTACTAACTTGGCTAAATAAAAATGCGAACCATTCTCTAGGAACTATTAATTTACCACCAACAACTAGAGTGAGTACTCGCCACCTTTCTAATTGTTCCCTCGGTTCACTGACTGAACGGGGCAAAGCTAGACTGTGGCCACTTTATTCCCAAGCTTGCCCATAATTACTTCTTATTGCAGCGAAGTTAATCATTTCCTTGCTTGATCCTCTTTTTTGGGTTTGTTGTGATAATGATAAACTGATCAATGCTTGTTTCATTTCTGTTCTTTTTTTGCTGCAATGTGTGTTTCTTTTCTGTTCTTTTCTTGCTGCAGTGTGTGACATTAGGTGCCTTTGCTTTCCGTTTAATTGCTTCAAACTTATTCTTGTCTCCCTTTACTATAATTGATGATGCGTTGATGCTCCGTGTGTCGAAACGTTCGGGTCTGGGGAACCCTGTCAAAACGTCGTTGGAAATGGAGTCGCCACTAATCTTTTTTAAGGTGTGATTAGCCACCTAATGGTCACTTAAGCTAAGTAGAGTCCATAGCTCGGCAATGGACCCACTAAACCTAAGGTTCGGTCTTTATAACCTAAATCTAGATTCGGGAGTCGATTACGCCCGGGGAAGGATCAGCACCCCCGGAGCGCCCGTCAAATGACAATACCTCTAGTTTAACTAGATCTATTGGGTCGAAAAGAAAAAAAAGGTTGCTTTTAGTCCTAATCTTGATTATTATTAAAAAGGTTATAAAAAGAAAATAAAACCAATTTTGGAAACCAATGTCCAGAATTCGAAGAATATAATCGAACATCATCAATCAATCCTGCCTTGATTCTCTTTCACTTTTTGTTCTCTTGTTGAGTCTTCCGCATCGGGAAGCAATTTTGAAAATGCTGTGATAAAATCTTTTTTCCATTTTTTTGAGTTTGAAAAACTTGATCAATTTTATTAATTTCCAAAATCTTCCTTTGAGTTGCTTAATTAAAAAACATTCATTTTTCTTGAAAATGCTTACCTTGAAAACTCTTAAATTACCCATTTCTTAATTTTAAAAAAAATTAAATAAGAGAACATGGTTTGAGGAAAACTCCTTTTTGAAAACACCTTTTATTACTTCTTTTAATTTTTCTGATTTTTCTCTTTTTTCATTTTTGATCTTTTTCTATCTCTAGATTAATGCATGTATGCAAATGATGAATGCAAAGTCCAATTATTAAAGTGAACTCACGTAACCTGGGTTTCTGAAAGCACTTCCCGGGATATATGCTCGGAGCTCCGACGCATCCCAAGAAGAGCCGTCTCATCCTCAGAGACATTCAGTGGCCTCGAAAACTCGATCACTCACTGAATGCCCCTTCTTCGGACGGGTTACGGTCATTAACTGAATTAAGGTGGTATGATATGCAAACAGATATAATCAATGACAAGTAAATATGTTATGCATGCAATTAAGTTCTACTTTACTAAATTATTACAAACCAGGGCGCGATTGAACCAAATAACAAATTAACAAAAGCGAAAAGAGAAATAAAAACTTATGGGCCGGACTGGATCTACTGGGGACCTTTTCTGCACACTAAAAAAATCATTAGCGAAGTTCAGGAGGCATACAAACAAATCAAGATGCAAATTCAAAATCAAGGACCAAAAGCAAGAACAAATTGAATTTAAACAAATGGGAATATAGCTCATGGGATATACATACATCACAACTGAATCCAATTTAGGAAATCAAATCTTGAGACCAAAAAATCTTAATTCCCAAATTAAAAGCCATTTTAAAAAAAATTCACCAATTTCTTTCAAGTTATTTTCGAATTTGGAAAATTGGGTTTTTAACTCCAAGCTTTGTTTTTCCAAGAATTAAAAATGACCCAAAGTGTCTTAACATGTCATCCTCAAGTCATTTTTAATTTAAGGAAAAAATCATAACTTTAAATCAAAACCTCAAATTTTCAAATCCAAATTAACTTAATTCGGAATTATGAAATCAATTTAAATTACTTCTAACTTGAACATCAAGATCTCAAAATCAATTTGCCATGAATAAACACAATTTTCACTAAAAAAAAATTCAATCTTTTAGTCTAAATCCCAATTTCCATATTTAATTAGCACAATTCAAAAACAAAAAACACAAATTAAATACCAATAATATAAATCAAGCACTCAATTGCAAAATTCTAGCATAATTTCTAAAATCAGGGATTAAATTGAATAAAGCAGGGATCAAATTGCATTTAATCAGGAAATTGACTTGAAATTAGGGACTAGGCCGCATAAATTAAAAATAAAATCTTAAATCAGGGGCGAAATTGCATCAAATAGTGAATATTAGCTCAAATCAGGGACCAAATTGTAAACGGTAACAAATTCCAGTCTTTATGTGAACAACAAAACAACTCACAGGATTTAATTGTATGAAATTGAAAAGATTTAAAACATCTTACCTGATACGGCGCCGTTTGGTTAATTCATCATGGCACTATATAAACCATCTTGTCATCTTCTTCTTCAAACTTTGTTTACCCGAAACCCTAGCCACCCAAGACTCCTCCGCCGGAAATCGTAACCCTGTTGACGCCGCCGCACTGGAGGTTTGCCAAAGCTCGAAAGTGGTTGACCCGTTCGCCTCAACCTCACGATCTCAGAGATGGCCTTCAAACCTTGAAAAGATACCCCCAACCCCGTAGATCTAGCCTAAACCGAAACGAGGACAACCTTTAGATCTCAAGAACCCACCGCCAAATCCTCCTTGAATCGCCATGGACGAACAAATTTCAAGCTTCTGCGGAAAACTCGAAAGCTTCTTCGAAACCCGAGCCGCCGCCGGGAATCGTCAACCTTGACTTACCCAAAACCTCCTTTACAAACCAATTTCGCGAAGTGGAGCTTAGTCTTGAAACCTCGATGATGAACCCTAATTTTGGTTTCTAAAGGAAGAAACAGAAAAACCAAGGTAACGGTGAGTCAGAGAAAGACCAAGGTAAGATTTTTCCTTGTGTATTCTCTATGTGTGTTGAGCCCAGTGTGTGGTATTTTATGAAGGGGAAGATAGAGTTGTGTGGTGAGGTTGTTAAGATTTTTTTGAGAGAGAGCCTAGAGAGTGAGGTTTCTGGTGTGTATGAGGGAAAAAATGAGAGAGTGAGATGGGAGGGATTATGGAGTCTATGGTTTCTGGTTCCTGTGTGTCAGAAAAAAATGAGAGGAATTGTGTAGAGACCTGTGTAGTGTGTGGGAAGGTTATCCGGAGAGAGAGAGGCTGTGTATATTAGAGTGGTGTGGGAGGTGAGAGTTTTTATTTTCAGGCCATGTGTAGTGTCCGAGAGAGGGGAGATTTTTTTGAGGGAAGATCCCTGAATTCTTGTGTGTGAATGCAGGAGAGAATGGCCAAGAGAGAGAGAGGCGAGATGAGCTGTGAGAGAGTGTAATTGTCAGGGAGAGGGTCGTTGTGAGAGAAATCATGGAGGGAGAAGGGTGTATGGAGTGTGTGTAGTTTGTTATCTTTTTTTGGTGAGAGGAAGTGAGGTTGGTTATGGAGAGAGATTCCGTTGTTGATCCCCTCCTCCTGCTCTAACCAAATTTTTTTGTCCCTTTTGTAGGTTTTGTTCATGAACCTGTGGAGATAGGATCAAGGAAGGTTGCTGAGCTGGCCTGAAATCTAGGTGAATCCCTTTTCTCTCTCTGTAGCTAATCTGCAATTGGGAATTTATCTTACTGGAATTAATTGACTTTTTTGCTATTAGCCATGCTTGCTTGCTTTGCTACCTAAATGCCCTTTGAAATGCATGTTTGACCCATTTGAATGACCTTGGTGGGTATTGGTTTGACTCATGAATGAAATCTGCAGATTGATAACTTATTTGTGCTTGTTTTGACTTTACCCGATTCATTCCCCTTGCTGAGCTCATTATACCAACTGTGATGCACTGCATTGTCCTCCATATATTCAGCCATCTGCCTTGTGTTGCACTTGCTTTGTTTTCCTAGTTAATGGACTACTCTTATCTGTTGGCCAATCTGCCTTTGATGACCTAATGGTTGCTTGATGATCACTGCATGCTTGAGTCTGTTTTACTTCTATTTCCTTACCCTTGATTCATACTTGGTAATGTCCTCTTTTTTTTTTTACTGAACCCTTGCTTGGTATTGCCACTGCTCTTTTTTGGTTGTATCTTGTACATGCTTGATATCCAATGCCATGTCCAAAACTGCCACTGAATTGGACCTTGGTTTTGCCTTTTTTCTTGATCATATTGTATTGGCATTCTGTCCATCAATTTTGTATTTGATCTTCATTAACTGTATTTCAACTCTTGCTTCGCAGATCAGTCCCTTGAGTTGAACCTTGCTGTTGCCTAGTAAATCTGCAAGTTCCAGCAGCTCCCTTTTGTTTAAGCAACACGTCACCAACCTTTAGACCCGACCCATTTTCCATCTCAATTCCTTGTAAACTATTTGAACTTTGACATATAACTTGTTGTAGATTATATTCTAACCTTATTGCTATATAAAATGGCCTGCATGTCAGTCCCTGTAATTCTTCATGGAGACAAATGCTTTTAATTTTTTTGCAATGAGGTTTTAAAGAAAATGGGCTCAAACAATATCAAACAAAGTAATGAATGGGTTGCTATCCCAAACGATTGAAAGACCAAGGCCCAATAAAATAAAAGAAGAGAACTCGGGCCAACACCAACTAGGATAGACCCAATGACCCAAATGGTTAAACAAAGCCCAAGGAGGAATTGGACAAACTACTTGCACAAACCTTTTTTTTTTTATTATAAAAGTCTAATGAAAGTGTTTTCTTTGAATCTTACGAAAATCTAATGAAAATGAAACTAACTACTTGATTAGAAAAGTGCTTACTAAGTAAACTACTTTATTAAAATGCTAAAATGAACTTACAATTGACCAAAATGTGCTTAGTGTAAAAATGACTAAAATGCTCCTGAACGTGCAAACGACTAAAATGCTAAAGAAGAGAAAAATTAATTTGAATTAAAGGATACAGGATAAAAATGGGTGTCTACACTGTGTGCTGTTTTTGGTAGTTTCGAGATAGGGTGATGCCTGTTAAGTGTAATGTTTGATGGTTGACTTTGTTTTAAACTAAAGTGCCCTGTGTAATGTGACATTATGGTGAACTTCATGCTGCATGCTACCAATATTTGAACCCCTTGACATTTGCACAAATGCTGGTCTTGGATTGGAAATTGTCTGCTGTTGGAGTCACTTCTGCAGCTGCCTTCAAAAAATCATATCTTTTCCATCGTAACTCCGAATGCTGTGTTCTTGTAGGCTGGAGAAAGCTTGGAGAGTGCTCTTTAATCTTCATGAAGACCTTTTTCCAATTGTAGTCGTTTTGGGGACCAAATTTGAGGTCTAAGCGAGCTGCAATGGTTGTCCAGAATTTCTGCATTTTTTGGAGGCCTGGACTGCCAGGCCCATATCTCTTTTATTTTAAATTCGAATCATGTCGTTCTTGTGTCCGAATTGAAGCACCGAGAGTCCTCTACGGCTTTCGTTCACAAAGTTTTTCGATTGGAGCTGCACAAGGTGATCAAATGTGCATTTTTCTGGGACTGCGCTTGGCTGTTTACATGCTGTTTATTGTCTAATTTGTGCTCTTTGATTTTGGCTTAGGGAAGACTTGGATGGAGGCTGCCATGGTGCCACTTGTAGTTTAAACATTACCCTTTCATTCTTCAATGTAATATCAAGGAAATGTAAACTATTTGAATTTTATTGCCTTTCCTTTATTAGTACTAAAATGTAAAAGATTTCATGATCCCATGTATGCAACAAAGGAAAATACCATGCAACCTATTTATATTTCCAATTTTCCATATATTTCATTGCTATTGCACTCAAATCCCACATGCAAAGCAACACTAAGGCTATAGAAGAATCCTCAATCCTTTTTATCTTCTTCTACCATTATTAATTTAATGCAAACCTTATTAGTGCGATGATCTAGTCAGACCAAATTTGAGATGTCTGGGCTAATGCAAAGGTAAACAAAAAATGCAAATCTAACCTAATTGGGTTCATTTAAATCAAATGGAATTTCCCATAATTATTTCATATTAAGATGAATGACCTAGTACTAGAATCAAATTAAATTAACAATTGAACACGTGAGGCATGACATGAAGATGCATCTTTAATACAAACAAAACTAATCATGGAGAATATATATATATATATATAATATATATAAGTATATATATATATATATATTTATTTGGGGGTTTTAAATATGGAATGCCATCTACCAAAGTTTAAATGCTAAGATGAACATGTAATTTAAGCTAGTCATGAATTAAAAATTACCAAAATGCCCTCTAGTGCCCAAATTGACCAAAATTCCCTGGATGACTTCTAATGCAGATTTAGGAGCCACTCAATTTTATTTGAAGGATACGGGCGAAATTAAGGTGTCTACAGTTGCCCCTCTTTGCGACCTTTCTAACTATCGGGAAGTGTGCAAAAGAGTAGTTTGTATAATTTCTGAGAGTTGGGTAGTGCGCAAAGACGTAGACACCCGTCTATTCCTGAGAAACTAAGAAACAGACCCACTTTGGTTAAAGAATTTGCAAACTCACGTGGAGGTGAGAAAATTACTTGGATTGAAACTTAACTTATATGGAAATAAGCTTAATTTGAGCCTACTTGGAAGTAAGGCTCGACTCATATGGAAATGAGTCTGGTTTTGAAAAACCTAATTTGAACTTGGCTTATGGAAAAGCCCCTATTGCTTGGATGGAACCAAGGCTTGAACTGACTCGTATGGAAACGAGTTTGGTCTTGGAAGACCAAATTTTCATGAACTGTCTGCAAATTTATTCTTAAAAGACCGAATGTGGTCATCAAATTGTAAACTCACATGGAAGCAAACTTGTCTTATGGAAAAGGCCCTGTTGCTTGGATGGAACCAAGGCTTGAACTGACTCGTATGGAAACGAGCTTGGCTGTTGGAAAAGCCCCTGCTGCTTGGATGGAACCGAGGCTTAAACTGACTCGTAAGAAAACGAGTTTGACTTATGGAAAAGTCAAAGCATTCGGATAGATCCGAAGCAAAATCTAGAAAATTGAATCTGAATCACATGGAAGTGATTTTGGAAGAAAATACCTTTGAAAATAACTATGAATCTGATGCTGTAACTGAAAACTTCTTAATTGATGATAAGAGAAGACCAATTTGCGGTCAACTTTGATAATTGCTGAGAAAAGACTGGTCAACGGTCAACTTTGATGACTTGAAAATAACTTTGAGTCGGATGTTGTGATTGAAACTTCTTGACTGTTACTTCGAATCTTTGCCTTCTTGACTTTGCTTCATTTCTATTCTTCTTCAAAGTTTCTGATTCTTTCCAATCACTCTGAGTTCCTCCTTCATATCTCACAATGAGTTCACTTCTTTTCTTGCAAGTTCCTGTTATGAATGAAGATGGAGTTTCTAATGCATGCCTGTATGCATGGATATGCACATGTATGCTGAATGACAGATTAATCAACAAAGGAAAGTAAATTTATGGTGACTTCCCTTGTTTTGGATCCACCATGAATGACTGAGATTTTAGAGAACTCAAATGCCCCCTTATTCCGATGATCAGTTTCTTTATCTTCCTGCAAGAAACTTGTCAAAAGTCAAAGTTTGAAAGATGATGACCATGTAGCTTAAACTTCTTGAAACATGGCATGCTTGCAATATAAATACAATGTTTGCAATATGAATACAATGTCCCCTTTTGCCCTTGACAACATCTTATCATTTTAATAGACATGCCCCCACATGTTGCCCCATTTTCAAGACTAAGAGGTTTCTCGAAAGATTTGGTGACCACCACTTAGAAGACTTTCTCGTCTGAGATCATTGATTGATAATTCATCATAAGCTCACAAATGGAACGCAAGCTTTTTGCAAAATTCATTTTCAAAACATTCACAATTTGTCATTTGTTCAAAAATGGCTTGTATCAACACTGGTTATTGAAAGAAGTATGGTTCCAAAAGATTGAATAGAAATTGTCAAAAGGGTTTGGTTCGATGTGTTGGTTTCACTTGACAAGACCGAAGTGTTTGATGACTTCGTCCACTCTTATTCACTTGAGTCAATGCTTATAACTGCAAAAGAGGTCATGTTTTCTCTGATTGTTCTAGAGGCTCCAAGAATTCACATCCTTGCTCTAGACTGCCCTTTTTGGGTTTTCACCCTAGAACTTTATCTTTTTCTTTTCTTTTCTTTTTGATTTGATTTTGATTTTTTTTTCACTTCACCATGCACTTGCATTTGGAAAACTTTTGAAACCAATTTTCTCTAAAAGCCTTTTTGAGAAAAACACTTTTCTTCTTTTTTTTTTTTTTAAAAAAATAATTTCTATTTTAGGGACAATCCCTTCACCTTTAATATCCTGATCTGATCAAAGATGGGCTTTATGAGGCACGTAACGTGGGATTGGGTTAGGGGTGCCAAAGAAAGGATAAATGGCTCAAAATGTGTTTGAGGGTGTTCGATCCAAGGATCATTTTCTTTGTTGCGAAGGATGCTTCCGAACTTGATCTTCCATTTTTCAGCTCTCAGCTTCTTCGTTTTTCCTTTTGCTTTTCTTTTCAATTTTTGACTTTTTGCTTTTGATTCACTTTTGATTTGAACTTTGATTTGAATTACTTGATGAAGTGAACTGAATACTTCTTTATGAATTGAACTCATTAGTGTTGGAATGCCCCACTTTAAAGTTTGAGTGCAAACCCATTCTTTTGAGGCCGATCCTTCTTCATCTTTGCCCCCCAGTGTGAAAGGTGATCCTTGATCAGGGTTGAATCGAAAGAAAATCCATATGGCTCAAAGGGACAGCAATGAATAATTTTCTGCAAGCGAAGGGATAAGAAAGAAGACCATTTATCATTTCAGCTCTGGATATTTTGATGAAAGGCGAACCTTAGAAAACCCAAAACCTTTTGAAAACTCATTTTTGAAAACCTTTTTCTTGAAAACAATTTTCTTGAAAAATATCTCTTGTGTTGACTACCCTAAAAAATCTATGCGAGCACATGGCGTTGCAATTCTTTTTATTCTCTTTTTGCGACCTCTTTCTTTTTTTGGCCCATTTTTTCTTTTTCTTTGATGGGAACTTTGATGATTAATGTCTTCTGCCTCATTGTCTTGTCGGACCTCCTTATTGATGAAGATGAGCATGTTATTACTACGTTGAATGTTGCCCCCCACTAATCACAAGGGCGATAATGGTGTCTCAACCAGTGAAGTGGTTTGAAAGGTGTTATGTAAGTAAGCCTATTTGATTTCTGAACCAATTTATCATCCGAGGCCCTGAAAGCAATTTGAACTTGGCCTTTTGAGCAATTTGCCACAAGGCATGAAAAGATCTCAATGTATGTGTGTTGAAAAAGTACGGAATTGCAGGTTCAAATTGGTTCCCGAAAACTGACTCTTTTTGGGATATGAGAATTTTAGGTTTAGGTAAAGTGTTGGCACAAATAAAAACTTTTATTTACTCAAAACACAACCTTTTTTATTAAAACATTTTTCTTTTTCTTGAAAACCTCATTCCTTTGATCATCGCCCAGACGAAGACTTTTGGCCCTGGCTGAGCACTTTTGAAAATTGTCTCTAAGTGGTGATCGCTCGACCCTGCAAGCTTTATTCTTTGTTAAACAATTGAACTTTGTTTTATCAAGCCAAATTCTTTGCAATGAAAGTGCAACAATTTTGACCACTACTAATGCAATCTTACATGCTGAAAATTCAAAGTACAATAAGCTAAGCCAAAATGCTATGCTGATGTCATGCATGTATAAGATGTGCTCCAAAGTTTGAGAAATTTCCCTTTTGGCGGGCTTCCATTGTCCCTTTGTGACTGCTCTAAAGCTATGTGACTCTCCATTACTCGAGAATCCACTTAAGACCACTTCTGCTGAAATCCCGAAGTCCTCTACTGACTGGCCATCTGTTAGAGCGAGAGCGACTCTACTGGCACGGCCTGACTATTTTCGAAGTATCTGAGGAAGGAAGGTCTTTGACCTCATTTTGCATATCCAATCTGACTTTACAATGTGCTTTCTCAAATCTCACATACTTCCCTGATGATGTTAGATTCCAACAAGAAAAGGTAGAAAACAAGTGATGTATACAAGATGTCTACATAAACTATCTATATGTGTGAAATGTAAATACAAGTGACTGACTAATGCACAATGTATGCATGATCATATACACAAGTTGATGGCTTGACAACTCTATAACTCTTGTAACTGTGCATAGAAATGCAAAATGCAAGTGACGTGGTGTTCAAAGTCTCATGCCGGTGGATACATAGAAAAGATGCATGACATGGAAAACTATTTTGATGAGCAAATGTATGCATGATCATATGTACAAGTTGATGGCTTGACAACTCTACAACTCTTGTAGCTGTGCATGCAAAATGCAAGTGACGTGGCATTCAAAGTCTCATGCCGATGGATACATAGAAAAGATGCATGACATGGCAAACTATGTTGATGAGCAAATGCGTGAGCATGCATGATCAATTATGTTTTTGGAGATATGAAATGCATGTGGATGCACAATGCAACCTGCAAAATAAAAGAGTTATACAAGATATGTTTGAGCCTGAAAACAAAAGCAAAGAGTGGTTAGTAACTGAGCATAAATATGAACAAGTAACACAGAATCGAAAAGAGAAAACATGCCCCTTCTTTTGTTGATCAAAATGTTTTCGTTAAAAAACACTCGGACTGTGAGTTCTTTAGGGCAGGTTAGTCCATTTACCGAGAGTAAAAGAGTTTACTCTCTCTACGGTCCCTTTTTGAAAAACGAGAAGTAAGGGTAAGAGCTGTTCCTTATGTGTACCAACTTATATGCTGGCTCAGTCCACTCATACCTAGAAGGTTCCCAATTTTAACCCGGCAAGATCTCATTGGGTGGAGGTTTTTCGCACAACCTGTACGGGGACCTGGTTGGTCCCACGAAGGCTTGCTTATTATACCTCCCAAAATCTAATCAAGGTGGCAAAATGTAAATGCAAAATGCAGTCTAAGTGGAGTGTGTGAAGGAACCACTTACCATTACCCTAAAACTAAACTTGGCACACCTAGTAACTAACCACAACAGAAAACAAGAGAAACAACACAAGGCATGGATGAAGCAAACATGTATACATAGACATGGAAAGCGGTGAAGATGCAAAATAAAACAGAAAAGCAAGCAACCATTTTATTAAACTCTAGATCTTGTTTAGACTAAATGAGGCCTGACTTACTAAAGTCCCCAGCGGAGTCGCCAAGCTGTCGAAACGTTCGGGTCCAAGGTACGAACCCTGCCGAAACGACTGAAAAAGAGGAGTCGCCACTAATCAAAATTCTAAGGTGTGATTAGTTACCTAATTGACCTAACCAGTCTAATGAAGTCCAGTGCTTGGCATGGGACCCACTAAAACTATAGGTCCTGTCTTGTCACCTTAGTCTAGGTTCAGGAGTCGATTACGCCCGGGGAAGGATGAGCACCCCCGGCACGCCCGTCAAGAGACGGTACCTCTAAGTCTAACTAGATCTAATGTGGGTTTAAAATAAAAAGGATGCTTTTAGTTCTTAGTCCTATGTTTTGATTTTTTTCTTTATTTAAGTGAATTAAAACCTTTTATTATATGTGAAAACATGACAAAAACCTGAGAGGACATAATAGAAATAGAAACAACACCTCCCGATGAGGTAGGGCAAACTGAGAAATGTAGACAACACCTTCCGATGAGGAAGGGCAAACTGGTGAACTTAAACAACACCATCCGGGAGGAATGGCAAACTCGGAATGCTGACAACACCTTCCGATGAGGAAGGGCAAACTGGGAATGCTGACAATACCTTCCGATGAGGAAAGACAAACTGGGAATTCTAACAACACCTTCCGATGAGAAAGGGCAAACTGGGAATTTAAACAACACCTTCCGATGAGGAAAGGCAAACTGGGAATTTAAACAACACCATCCGATGAGGAAGGGCAAACTGGGAATTATCAAAGGAAAACTGGGACCTTTCGACCGGGAAGGGGCATTTTTGGAAATGAAAACAAGGACCTTCCGACCGGGAAGGGGCATTTTTGGAAATGAAAACAAGGACCTTCCAACCAGGAAGGGGCATTTTTGGAAAGAGAATAAAGACCTTCCAACCAGAAAGGGGCATTTTTGAAAAGAGAATAAGGACCTTCCAACTAGGAAGGGGCATTTTTGAAAAGAGATATCGAAAACTTGGACCTTCCGACCTGGAAGGGGCATTTTTGGAAATGAAAATAAGGACCTTCCAACCGGGAAGGGGCATTTTTGGAAATGAAAACAAGGACCTTACAACCATGAAGGTGGATTTTTGGAAATGAAAACAAGGACCTTCCAACCAGGAAGGGGCATTTTTGGAAATGAAAAACAGGGACCTTCCAACCAGAAAGGGGCATTTTTGGAAATGAAAATAAGGACCTTCCAACCAGGAGGGGGCATTTTTTGAAATGAAAACAAAGACCTTCCAAACAGAAGGGGCATTTTTGGTATAAAAGAAAACGGTTCTTTTGAATTTTCGATTTTTTTTTCACTTTAACCTAAGTTTGGTTAATGCACGAACCTAGCTGGCAAGGTTCACTCGAGTCAACCCCACGAACCTAGCTCGGCCCTCCGGGGATATTCGTAAAAGTTGTTCGATCTCGGAGCGAAATCCCGAGAGATCGTGCTCATGCACCTTTACCCGGGATTTGCCTGTCATAGTAAAAAACACCCCTTTATCAAACGGGACATATAATGATGACATGAAATGCAAACAATTTAAGTATACAAGTAATAAGTATGGTATGCATATGTTTAGCTACTAATTATTACAAACCCAATGATTTAATTGAATTGAATTAACAATTAAACTTAAAGAAATTAGAAGCTAAGGGCCAACTTGGACAACTGGGGACTTTTCTGCACATCAAGTGAACAATTAGCAAAATTCAGGAATAAAAAGCACAAATTGCATGAGTTGAATAGCAATAACATAAATCAAACACTCAATTGGCATACTCATATCATAATTTCTAAAATCAAGGACTAAATCGAACAAGGAAGAAATTTGAAGTCCTTAAAAAGAACAGAAACACAAATTAAAGGGCATACATGAGCCAAATTAGGACTTTAATTGAATCAACTAAAAAATCAAATCTTTAAACTTAAAATCTTAATTTTTAGATTGGAATTAATTCAAGAGGATTCATCAATTTCTTTTTAAGTTAGTTTCAATTTGAAAAATTTGACGTAACTCCAAGTTTCATTTTTCAAAATTAAAACTAACTCAAAGTGGCTCAACATACCATTTTCGAGCCAATTTTAATTCCGGAAAAATTGTCACTTTAAGTTAAGATCTTATTTTTCCAATAAAAAATAACTCAAATAAAAATCAAAGATCAATTTGAATTACTTCTAACTCAAAAACCAAAACTTTAGATAAAAGATCCCATCTTTCACTTAAAAATCCAATCTTTGTTCACAAATTACTTAAAAATTCTACCTTTCCCTCAAAGATTACACTTTTATTTACGAATTACAAAAAAAAAAACAATTTCTAACTCAAAGGTGACATTTTTATTTACAAATTACCTAAAAATTTCATCCTTTAACATAAAGATTACATTTTTATTATACCACACTCATCAAAATCCCAATTTTTGATTAAAGATTTAATTTTTATTGTAAAATTAACCTGCAGAGGGTCGAATTGATCAATAAGGCAAAATTTTTGGGACCTAATCGAATCAATCAACAATTTTTCAGGGCATACTTAAACACTCCAATAATATTTAGTCTTTAAATGAAGTAAATTACAAACTATGGGACTTAATTGACGGAAGATAAGAAATTAAATTAAAAGAGGTTAGAAATCTATCTCCTTAAGCCGTAATTCTTCTCGAAAACCCCTTATATCGCCACACCCTTCTTCTTCTTCTTCTTCTTCCCTTTGCTCGACCCTTCAAACCCTAATCTTGCAACGCCTCTATCAACGACGACGCTACTCTTCTCTACCGTCAACCAATCCCAAAAATGACTTCTTTTCTTTCAAAACGAAAATCTAAGATCAACACGTCTACCACCCCAAAGAAAGGTGCCAGTTTTTTTGAAGGCAAGTTCAAAAGATAAGAAGCAAACAGAGTACTTCAGGCTTCCTTCACGGCTGAGGATGGAATCCCAGCTAGGTAAGCCATTCAACGAAGTAATTCCCCTGTTGTTTTTTTTTATTTCCAAAAAACGCAAGAGCAAGAACCCTAGTGTTTTTTGCCAAAAAACCTATTTGTTGTTTTTAATTTTTGAAAAACGTGCCCCTTCTTTTGTCTAAAAATGAGGTATATAAACCTCCAAGGTTTTGATTTCAACCGTGGATCATTTCTTCATCCTACGGTTTGCCAATTTTGTTTGTCTGTCCAATTTCTTATTTTAGTTAATTCTTTATTTTTGTCTCTTCCTCGAGTGAAAATTGCTTTAAAAGCGTGTGAGGGTGCTGTGAATGCTTTGCTGGCAAGGTGAAAGTCCTTTGTTTTGTCCTGTTGTTAGTTTTCTCAATTCCCTTATCTTGTTTGTTTGCACATTTCTCTGCCTTTTTTATTTGAGACAATACTTCACTCGTGAATTGCCCTCTTTCTCACGAGTGCTTCTTTCTGCAGGTTACTAACTTGGGTAAATAAAAATGCGAACCATTCTCAAGGAACTATTAATTTACCACCAACAGCTAGAGTGAGTACTCGCCACCTTTCTAATTGTTCCCTCGGTTCACTGACTGAATGGGGCAAAGCTAGACTGTGGCCACTTTATTCCCAAGCTTGCCCATAATTACTTCATATTGCAGCGAAGTTAATCATTTCCTTGCTTGATCCTCTTTTTTGGGTTTGTTGTGATAATGATAAACTGATCAATGCTTGTTTCATTTCTGTTCTTTTTTTTTATTTTTGCTGCAATGTGTGTTTCTTTTCTGTTCTTTTCTTGCTGCAGTGTATGACATTAGGTGCCTTTGCTTTCCGTTTAATTGCTTCAAACTTATTCTTGTCTCCCTTTACTATAATTGATGATGCGTTAAAGCTCTGTGTGTTGTTTTTGGTAGTTTCGAGATAGGGTGATGCCTGCTAAGTGTAATGTTTGATGGTTGACTTTGTTTTAAACTAAAGTGCCCAGTGTAATGTGACATGATGGTGAACTTCATGCTGCATGCTACCAATATTTGAACCCCTTGACATTTGCACAAATGCTGGTCTTGGATTGGAAATTGTTTGCTGTTGGAGTCACTTCTGCAGCTGCCTTCAGAAAATCATATCTTTTCCATCGTAACTCCGAATGCTGTGTACTTATAGGATGGAGAAAGCTTGGAGAGTGCTCTTTAATCTTCATGAAGACCTTTTTTTAATTGGGGTCGTTTGGGGGACCAAATTTGAGGTCTAAGCGAGCTGCAATGGCTATCCAGAATTTCTGTATCTTTTGGAGGCATGTACTGCGGGGCCCATATCTCTTTTATTTTAAATCCAAATCATGTCGTTCTTGTGTCCGAATTGAAGCACCGAGAGTCCTCTACGACTTTCATTCAAAAAGTTTTTCGATTGGAGCTGCACAAGGTAATCAAATTTGCATTTTTCTGGGGCTGCGCTTGGCTGTTTACATGCTGTTTATTGTCTAATTTGTGCTCTTTGATTTTGGCTTAGGGAAGACTTGGATGGAGGCTGCCATGGTGCCACTTGTAGTGTAAAGATTACCCTTTAATTCTTTAATGTAATATCAAGAAAATGTATACTATTTGAATTTTATTGCCTTTCCTTTAGTAGTACTATAATGTAAAAGGTTTCATGATCCCATGTATGCGACAAAGGAAGATACCATGCAACCTATTAATATTTCCAATTTTCCATATATTTCATTGCTATTGCACTCAAATCCCACATGCAAAGCAACACTAAGGCTATAGAAGAATCCTCAATCCTTTTTCTCTTCTTCTACCATTATTAATCTAATGCAAACCTTCTTAGTGCGATGATCTAGTCAGACCAAATTTGAGATGTCTAGGCTAATGCAAAGGTAAACAAAAAATGCAAATCTAAGCTAATTGGGTTCATTTAAATCAAATGGAATTTCCCATTATTATTTCATATTAAGATGAATGACCTAGTACTAGAATCAAATTAAATTAACAATTGAACACGTGGGGCATGAAGATGCATCTTTAATACAAACAAAGCTAATCATGGAGAATATATATATATATATATATATATATATATTTATTTATTTGGGGGTTTTAAATATGGAATGCCATCTACCAAAGTTTAAATGCTAAGATGAACATGCTAATTTAAGCTAGTAATGAATTAAAAATGATCAAAATGCCCCTGGATGACTGCTAATGCAGATTTAGGGGCCACTCAATTTTATTTGAAGGATACGGGCAAAATTAGGGTGTCTACATGGTCAAACAGACCCTACCAGCAGCCCCTTTAATTACCCCCTTCAAAGATTTTTTAGCCTCCTCATAAATCTCAAAACAGTCTCGGGTAATTGTTTGTCTAGATGGTATTGTAAATCTTGGACATGTATTTTCCATAAACTCCCTAAATCCCTTTCCCTCAATAAACCAAAATGGAAGCTCATCTACTATTATCATTTTAGCCAATGATTATCTAACAGCCGAATACACAAACTTCCAAGTTCCTACTTCCTCTTGATTGTTTATAGTAAGCTTTGCCTGTTTTGAATCATTTTCCTTAGCAGCTTGAACCAAAAGGTTCTTAGGGCACTTTAAAACATGATTTTTAAGACTACTAGTCCCATTTTTTTTAGAGTCAACAAAATATGAATGACCATAGTAATTACAACTAGCCTTAGTTTCCCCATTTTCTTCAAATTTAGTAGCATGCTCCCAAACAATACTAGTACTTGCCCTAGGCCTTTTATTGGAAGGTTGAGTTTGGGTTTTTTTTTTTTTTTTACCTCTTGCAGGCCCAACAGTCTTTTTAGGTTTACTGCTAACCCCCTCTTCACGAGCAACAACAATATCCACTCTTCTGTTGTCTTGATTCTCTTAAACACCTTCTTCCAGTACTCTCACTTTCAACATCCACATGGATGTCTACTACTGCATCATGTAGCTCAGTGTCAACCATCTGCATAAGTAAAACAAACTTCATTACACAAAGACATGAATATTATAAAGTTATAAACAAAATCACACCTCTCTGTCTAAATAGGGTGTTGTTAGTAGGTTTCTCCAATTCTAATAGCTTTCATTTCAACTGGTCTCAAGCACTGCAATTGTTCCCTTGGCTAAGTAATAGTTTGGATCATGCTCGAAATTCAAATATGGCTTCACTTGTTATAATCGATGTTACTGTCTCTAACTCCGCAGAGGTTGCTGCTGAGAGTGACTTTCAAGTTGATCACACAAATGATACTGACTCGGATTCTTCCACTGCCTTGGGGAGCCCTTTCTTTAGCGTTTATCTTTGAAGTACAGAGGAAATTGATATGATTCTTGTCGAGGAGTTGAACTATAAAGAAGTCTCCTTTGAGATGGGTAGCAAGATCGATAATGTTGATTTGGATGAGAATGACTACGAGGAAGTCAATTCTGTTAAATTTGGGCTATTGGATAATCCCACCGCCCCAAATGATTCTCCCATGGAGCTTGCAACCTTAGACAATAAAGTTCCTTCAACCATTTATTGCCCATCCAAGTGATTGTATGGAAACTTCCAAGGATCTCAAACTGAAACACCATAAGAAGAAAAAGAAACGAGCCAAGCATAATTGGAGTAGGAAAAAGAGTCATTCAAAGGTTGTTAATGGCACTCCTTGCGCCCCTGAAATCTTAGAGGATGACAACTACATTTCGGATGAAGACACACATTTTAGAAACAACATGTTTAGGAGAGAAGCTGTAGAGACATTGAAAATTGGCCAGCTGCTTGGGTTGACTTTTAAGGACAAGGATGAAAACATCATCAATAAGCTTGTGGCGCTTGAATATGAGGATTGGAAAATGCACTCTATCAATTAGCTCTTTTCTTCAACTTTTATGGTCTGTTTGCGTGTTCTTGTATTGTTATGTAAGGAGTTTCGAGTGGGCCATTTTTTTTTCTTTTGAACGTATTTGGCTCTGCTTCTAGAGTGTTGTTTTTACTTTGCCACTTCTTGCTTTACTTCTTTCGGCAGGTACAAAAGGTTTTTTGTTGACATCCATATTTTTGTAGAAGGTTCCATGGTGGTTGCTGCTCACTTTGGCACTGATAGCTCTTTTATGTGGCTGAGCTATTTTGCTTCTCTTGTTTTGTTTGGTCCTCTCTTGAACGTGATTTCAAAGCTTTCCACTCGACTTGGCCCTCGTCTTTTTGGAACCAAGGTTCTGATTTGTGGTACAACAGGGGTTGCATTTAGTTGGGTGTATTTTGATTGATGTTTGGTTCCTGTCTCGCGTCGGACAACTGTTTTCTTTTGAGGCTTAAGAATTACCAAGGAACAAAGCATTAAGAACAATTATTTTTCACACATGCATAACAAGTATAACCAAACTTATCACTATTAAACAACAACAATAAGGTAAACTAATCCCATTGGGCGCTTATCAGGCCTTTCCCAATGTGTTACCAACAATCAAACTTGAGGTGTTAATTCGCAGCTTGATTTAACCATAGATCTATCATGTTATATCATTACTGGCCAGTTTAAATCCATAATAATCAAAATCCTAAAATAATGCAGGGATTAGAAAACTATCAATCAAGAACTAATATCAAATTACAAGCACATAAATCTCACCATAATTAATTGATTAAAATCACCAAAGGATAAGAAGTATTAAGAATTTAGCTACTCATGGATTTAGGAAAATCCATGAGAGGCATAAGAAAACTTACAGGACTTGAAGGGGGCGAAATCTTCCTTGCAAAACCCTAGGTATATCGCACCCTTTTATGATTAGAGAGGGTGTCGACACCCTTAGGAAAAACTAGAAGAAAAACTAGAAGAAAAACTAGAAGTAGAAGAGAAAAAGAAGAGAAAATTATATCTAGATGTTGTGTGTGTTTTGTGTTACATAAGGTGGCTATTTTTAACGGAATAAGTAGACTCCATATAGACTTAGGAATAGCCTAGGATGATTTAGAGGCTGACTTTGTCTCCAAGTTGGCTTAAAAGTCTTCCTAGAGCCGAAATCCAAGTGAAAATAGGACTCTAGAAAATTCTGGAATCACACAGTAACTTCGACGGTAATTTCGGGCTTGAAGATGGCAGAACTGGGTATTTGGCTTCGATGGAAAGTTGTAGATCTCAGAATTTGCTTTCCAACGCCTACTCACGGGTCTAATTTGGAGGTCTGAGCAGAAAGTTATGACCTTTTTATTGAGACTGCGCCGAATCCTAATCCAACTAGGACTAGTATGCGGGAATTGGATATTTATTTGGATATATGCGTCACAAATTGGGATTTTAACTCCAATTGTTGGCTTATATAGGCTGAGTATTATCCTATATAAAATAACCAAAAAATCCAAAGCTTCCGGCTTCTCCATAGTTTGTCTTCAATCCTTCGCGATTTAAACCCAATCCTCAATTCTTGCCTCTTGAGATAATTCTTCAATAGTCTTCACATCTTCAAATCATCTTCAATAAATCTTCAATCACGAGTTTCAAATCTCCAAATCTTTACTCCAAATAGCTAAGTCCATATTTGTGCAAAAAGTCATCAAAATAACACCAAAAATAGTGAAAAACAACAAGTTTCCACTTTTCTTGTCTTCAAGACCTAAAAACACAAATACTTATAAAATAGGGTTAAAATACACATAAAAATAGCAAAAAGCATAGGAGAATGATCATAAAAATAGGATTAATTTTGGCTTGATCAGTTGCGCACCAAATCCATCAAAACATGAACACATAAGATGAAGTACATGGATAAGAAACATATTCAAACAGAAAAATCAAATTATTAAGAACAAAAGTCTCACCATAGATTTATTGATAAAAAATACCTAAGGAAAAGAAGTATAAGAGTTTAGCTACTCATGGATTGGAATCCATGAGAGGCTATAAAACCTACAAAATAAAGAGGAAAAGATGAGGGGCGACAGCCTCCTCTCCAAATCGCAAAAACCCTAATTGTATTGTAAGTGTTGTTGCCTAGGTATCAGGTTAGATAAGTATATATAGGGGACGGCCTAGGATTGAATTTAGAGTTCTAGATGACTTAAACTTACCCTAGGGACATTCTGGACTCTTCTACATGTCTTCAAGCTGACCCAAATAGGTTATATGGGCTTACATTGATCAAAATCGTAATCTGGCCCAAGACAGTTTCTCTCCGCAATCTTCAAGGGCAATTGTGTCCATGAAAATTTCAGATCTGGGCTTCGACCAAAACACGAAAGTTCTAGCTCTTGGAGTTAGCTTTCCAACGCATATTCATACATCTCATTTAGAGCTCTGGATCAAAAGTTATGGCTGTTTTCTCGAACTGTCGCCAAATCTGGAGAGTATTGAAGAAGCTTCAAGAGGAAGTGACATGGGTTGGCCAACGATGGCTGCTGGGCGCGCATAGACTGAGTGTTTGACTCCTCCTGGGCGTCCACATGGTTTGTCTGAAGACCCATGTGGTTTGTCTGATCACCTAGGTGGGCAGTGTCATAGCTCGTCACCTTGACATGTCTTCTTGCCTTGAACTTGTCTTTGCTCCTTTGCCTTGGAAACTCTAAGCAATCAACTTTATGACTTTGATAAGCATAAAATTGACTATTCAAGCTCTTCAATCACGAACATGATAACTCCATTCTTCATCCAAAACATCCATGGAAAATACTTATGTCATAAATCATCCAAAAGGCTCTAGAAAGGTACAAAATTGATGATTTTGCACTTTTCTTCTTGTCAACACCTATGAACACAAATATAACCAATATAAGGCATAATCAAGCATAAAATACCCAAAAATCATAGGAAAATGACCATAAAAAGATGCATAATTTTGGTCTGATCATATTTCCCCCACACTTAAGCTTTGCTAGTCCCTAGCAAACTAGTGTTAAAAATCCTAAGAAAACAAAAGTTAGTTAACAATTTATTGATTCCACTTTCGTAGGTGTACGGCGGCACTTAACTCGTGACGCAAGCCATTTCAACCTAAGACTGATAGAGGAACTTAGGAGTGTGATGTCACCTGAGGGTTTTTCTAACTAGAACGATACCCACAAACTTTATGAGAACATTGACTAGAAACATCAAACTTAAGAAAACAGAGTACTTCTAACAAATTAAGAATTTATTTTACATTTTCTAATCAAATGCAATATAAGTTAGTAAAAATACAAAGACCATAAGATTCAAATTAACTATGCACAAAACCACTCCAATCAATAATATAATTTCTAAGATCAACATACCTTTGATGATTTTGACAAGGAAAACTTACCATAAGCTTGTATATACATCTATCTCCAAAGAAAAAGTAATATCATGGATATTCATCAAGGATTAGAATGGGTTAAAAGGGTGGCTTAATTTTAAGAAAACAAGGTTACTAACTTAGAAGTGTTCATGACTTAGGGGTTACTAACTCCCTTTTTTTTTCTTTTGAGGTTACTAACACTCTTTTTTTTCAGAGGGACAATACTTCCACAATTCCATGCCTCTTATCCTCTTTTAAGGTTACTAACCTTATTATTATTATTATTATTATTATTATTATATATATATATATATATATATATATTTAGAGTGACAACTATGGAAAGATCAAAAGTATCTCTTCTCCTCTTTCATGAAAACACTTCTTTAAAAGATTTTAGCTACCCTTCATGCCCGCACACTTTATCTTTGACATATCCATGACATACTTCTATAAATGTACACAAGATTCAACACAAGTTCTAGAAGTAATACACTCGTCAAAACATTTTTGGGTATGAAAAGCCTAATCAATTACACTCTCAATCAAAGAATGAAATTATACATAAGAAAATTTGAAAAATATTTTCAATGTATTTAAACCAAATTAGTATTACACAAGACTATACTTATGGAAATTAAATCAAAACTTATTAGAAATACAAAACAATTTCAATTTTCTTCAAAAATTTTGAAAAATTTATCTCTAGTCAATAAAATAAGAAAAATAGAAAAATAGGATCTTTCAAATAGAATAATTCCTCCCCCACACTTAAAAGACACATTGTCCTCAATGTGTGTTGTGCTAGTAATTTGACAAAAAATCCAATGATCTCTTTGAAATTTTTGGAAAAGTAAGTGTAAAATGACAATTTGACTTATAAAGAAGACCCAATATTCTAGACAAATCATAAAATCATTCACTAGCAACCAAAACACAATAAGCGGAGCAATCAAAATTAATTGAATACATGTACGATTTAATTCACAAAGAAAGTTGTACCCAATCTTAGCAAATTAATCCAAACATAGTATCAATCATAGCATCCAAACACATAAGTCTTACATAAGATCCAAAATAAACATAAGACAAATATAAATTAAAATACAAATAAAACATAAAGAAAAATGCATGAAATGTCATAATAAAATGCAGTACATAAGAAAAATAAAATGCAAAACACATAGCATCCTAAGGTTAAGAGTCATTGGCCTCTTCTTGGCCTCCTTTGGCCTATGTAGTCTCGCATGGTCTCTTCCATTAGTTCCATGTAAGCTCTAATTTCACTTCTATGTTGCCTCATCTCTCGAACCATAAGTTGTTGGAATTGTCTCATAGGTAGCTCTTGAAATTCTCTTCTTCAACTTCCAAGGGTGGTTGTCCTTCCACATGTGGTTGTTCCAGTCCTTGCTCATAAGTCCTACGATGTACATTGTACCAATGTGCACAATTGGCAATGACTCGCCTCTTAATACCCAAATGACTTAAACAACTTACATTGATGACATTGCCTTCGTTGTTGAAGCGTAACTCACCATTGACTTCAACTCCTTCATTAATCAAAATCTTGCTAATCAACATTGGAAAAACAAAGGTCTTATCATCATAGGTGGGTTTAACAACTTCCCACATCCTAGAGAGCAACAACCTAGCCATTGGTATTCCATTACAACGGCCTAATCCATGACAAAGCTTATCCACAACATAGAAGTCTTCAATGCGAAGCTTATGCTTATTACTACTCCTAGGAATGACATTATGATGTAGCAAATAACACACAAGTATATGCCTAGGTTCCATGTACTTGACCTTTACTTCCCTATTACCTTGGTTATCCATACCAAGAGGAATGTCAAATCTTCGCAAAGCATCATTCCTTTTCCATGTACTCTCGGTGGCAGTGTTTTGTTGTCCATCAATACAATTGAAGTAAAACATACTACCCTCATTATTTAATCTAAGCAATTGACACAAATATTCCTCATCAACCACAATGTCCTTACCGTTGACCATTGTGTTGATGGTGTACTCATATCCATCACGATCCTTGTCCATATTTGCGTAGAATTGCTTCACCAAATCGGGGTAGTAGTATCCATCCACTTGAAGAAGTGACTCCCATCCTCTATTGACAAACAAGGGGCCAACTTCAAGTTATTGATCAATGTTGGTTGGAAGTACTTTCTCTATGATGAAAGAATTGTTATACCTTGATCTATACCAATCTCGACAATCATTATCAACAACAATTGGTGGCTGATTGAGCCAAAAACAACCCTATTTTTATGCCTATTTTATTATGTTTTTGGATCTATTTATAATTAATTATATGATATTTTGATGATAATTGTGTTTTAAGTTCTTAAGTGATGTGAAATTGAGAAATTGTTATTTTTCACCTCTTTTGGAGCTATTTTGATAACTTTTTACACAGATTTTAGCAAAGCAATTTTGAGCATAGATTTGGAGATTCGAAGTTCGTGTTTGAAGACCATTTGAAGATAAATTGGAGACTTGAAGACCATTGAAGATTTATTTCAAGAGGAAGAATTGAAGAATTGGAGTTTTAATTGAAGACAAGCCATGGATAAATTCTCAAGCTTTGGTATTTATGGATAATTTATATGGGAAGATACTCAACCCATATAAAATATTAATTGGAATTAAAATCCCAATTAATGACTCCTAAATCCAAGGAAACACCAAAATCCCGTAGATTCCCGATTCTAGTCCTAACAGGATTAGGATTTAGGAGCAGTTTTGGTAGAAAATTCATAACTTTCTGCTCAGACCTCCGTTTGAAGCCCATGAGTACTCATTGGAAAGCTAACTCCGCGATCTACAACTTGCTTTTGAAGTCCAAGACCCAGTTCTGTCATCTTCAAGCCCAAAAATGCCGTTGAAGTCACTGCACGAATTCAGCAAAAATTCAGGATCCTATTTTGACTTGGATTCTACTCTAGAAAGACTTTTAATTCAACTTGGAGTCCAAGTTAGACCCTTAAACCGTCCTACACTCCTTTCCAAGTTAGGATTGAAATTTCTAGGGTTATTTACACTATAAATAGCACCTTAGGTCTAGGTTTTCAACACAATACACACACAAGTAGATCTAGAAATTATTATGTAGAATTGTTGAAGTTTTGGAGGACAAAAGCCTTTGTGCCGCCGCCCCCTTCTCTTCTCATCCATAAGATAAGTTTTTCTTCTTATTCTTTGGATGCTCACTCAATTTATGAGTGAGTAATCCTTTTCTTAACTCCAATGTAGAATTTAATTGATCTCTTGACATATATATTGGTGAAATTTTGTGCTTATATATGATAATTGTTAGAGCATTCTTTTGATCTCTGTTTTAATTCTATGTTGTTTGTTTTGATTGATTGAGCCGGCACTTTCATGATAGATTAAGTTAGCATTAGCTAGATCAAGTCGAGGATTAACGTTCCGGCTTGGTTGTTTGTAGCAATTGGGGGAGGACGGAAGTCCCTTCCAAGGGAGATAAGGAACTTTGAGTGAGAAATTGCTCTTTGTGCTTGTATAAATTACTAGTTCTTAATGCTTTGATCCCTAGCAAATCTTTAAGGCTTTGCGGCTAATTGATTAGTTAGGAGGAAAAAGGGGTAATTTAAGCTCTTGCGAGTAATCTTACCTAATTAAGGTGATTTAGGATTTAATTCCGACAAGCTATTCTATGATTTCATAATTATTAGATATCAATGATCCATGTTATAATTGTCAAGAGGGATATTAATTCTATGTTGGAGGTTTTTATTAATTGTTTTCTTGATTATTCACTGCTTTCTTGTTAATTGTTTTCTTTAATTTTCTTGATTGTTCTCTTGATTAATTTTAATTGTTAGTTTGATTAGGTTTAATTTCACTATAAAAATTCTCTTTAATTTGTTTAATTGTTTTAAGAAAAAGATTAATAACCTATTTCTCTGTGGGTTCGACCCCTACTTGCCCTATCTGCTTTAGTTAGGAATTTGTTGGGAATTTTATTTTTATGATTTGTTGACGACCGATCAGTGGCGACACATTTACGAATGGTTGAGCGGCATTGTCTTCCTCATTTGGTGGGGCTTGTGACGTTGAAGCTCTTGTTCTCACTCACCTTGACATTTCTTCGAACACGTAGTGGGCACTAGCTAACCTTGTAGGGTTTCTTGAAAAATCTCTCTTGAAGATCCAATGTAACACTTCCCAATGCTCAAAATCTCCTCAATCAACTCAAAAATGATCTCTTGTCTCCTTTCTAACCACTTCAAACAAAAATCCAAAGAAATCTACAACTTTCCCAAAACTTGAAAATTTGAGGAATTTGATGGAAAAGTTGTTGGATAATCTAATGGGTAAGTGTTTTTGGGTGATAAAGGTAATAGAAGAAAAATGAAATAGGCTTGGGTTGGAGATGGGTGTTGGAGAATTGAAGATGGGTAATGGGTGGTATTTATAGTGTGAGATTTGGATGTGGCTGTTGGGAGTTATGAAGCTCGACTTGGGCACTTAAATGTTCGGCACTGTCCTAGCTCAGTGTTCGGCATTTGGGTGCTCAAGCTTTCTAGTTGGGGGTTTAGACAAAGTGCCTGGGTGCCCAGCTAGAGTCGGGCTCTGGGCTGGTGCTGGCTTGGTACAGGGCAGCTGGGGGCTGTAGCTTTCGAGGTGGGTGCGCAGGCAATCTGCCTAACGGCCCATCTGGAATCGGGTTTCGGCTCTCTTATGCTTCCCCTTGCATTTTTGCTACCAAACTCACTTCCAACTTCAACTCTTACTATCATCCAAGCTTTTGCAAAAATTCGCAAAAATATTTCAATCCAAGAACACTTGTCTCTTACCAAAAATTCCACTTAATAACCATCAAAGAATTACCTTGGGCTCTTATCACTTAAGATTCTATATGTATGAGATGCATGAAATAATATATACAGTGATGTGCATGAAAAACAATTTTCCAACGGTATATCATAAGTATTTTTCTGAGTTCTGGATCAAAAGATATGATTTTTCTACCGAAACTGCACTTGTGAATCCTTCTTCAACTAGGATTTGGAATTTCTCCAATCATCAATTATTTACTGCATCATAATTGCTGATTGGGCTTGAAACTCTTCTTTGGGCATTAAGATATCCGAATTGGGCCAAGAGACATCAAATTTGGATCTTCAATGATTCAAGCTTCCTTCATGGCTTAATGGGCTCCAATGGGCTAAGAATGGCCAAAATCAGTAATTTCTCCAAATTAATCCAAAATTGCTCCAAATCTTCATAATCTTAAATAATGGCTCTAAATGGTCCTGAAAACACAAATATGAGAAATATGAGGGTAAATAGATATACTTATGACTACCAAAACAAGGCAAAATCATATAGAAAATAAGCATTATATTAGATCTTATCAGTCATTGAAGGCAAAAGGGTTCTATCAGCAATGCACAATCCTCATTCACTGAATATCTTGATGGCAGTCTTTTTAGTGAAGTGAAGGATGCACCTATCCCAAGGAATTTCTGTTGGAATACTGAAGGGAATCCTTTGATCCAAACCAAATTGGCGTCTTACCCTTTGGGGCAGATACAGTGTTGTGCAGAAGCAGTATTTTACAAAGCTCCAATATGGAAGGCCACCAGCAACAAAGCAAGTAGCGAAGTTGTCCGCTGCTGCAGCAGGAATTTCCTGCTCCTCATGTTTCCCTTCTGTGAGAGATGGCAGAGCAAGAACCTGACAAACTTTACATTCCCCGATTGGACCTTAGTGTAAGGTCTCCAACAAAACTCTTCCTCCATATCCATCACCTCTTGAAATGTCTTCTTTCTAGTAAGCTTCTTACCAAACTAGTTACACATAGCCGGAAATTCACAAGGGCCATAGTCCAAGAATTTTCCCCAACAGCCATCAAACCTACCCTTCAAAGCCGAAAGAGAGACTCATTTAATGGCATAATGAGGAAAACACTCCCAAAGAAACATTTGGAGAAAGTAAGCATTCAAGGTTGAGTATACCACCTTGTTATTACAACCTTCTATCTCATCAGTCACCAACAAGTCCAAGCAGTGGTATAAATTTCTAAGGAAAAATGGAGCGAGAGGAAAAGAAGAACCTTTCGCAATTTTAACTACCATGGCGGCAAAATGATTCATCGCTCGACCATCTGGATGACATCCGAAGGTCAAGCTCAACCATGTGAGCACGAAGGCGCTCCTTTTCATCTCAAGTCCCAAATCTTATGTCTGAAGACAGTGACGACACCAAACCAAGAGTTCTGGAGATGCGGAAGAAGCCACCTTACCCAGTTCCATCAATAGGTAAGCAACTTCTTTTTTATCAATATCTGACATGCCTTCATAAATATGAGGATCATTTTCGCCAAACAAAGGGAGCAATGTGAGCTCTGCAGCATCCTTCAAAGTCACGGTGACTTCCCCGAAAGAGAAGATGAAAGCATGGCTATCTTTATTCCAGCGCCGCACCAAGAGCTCTATGGCAAGCCTATCTTTCTCATATTGGGCATGGGCAGACAAAATCAAAGAAGGAAGTACTCTTGCCTTCTTCAAAATCTCGACAAAAGATGGGTTTGATAGCATCTCCTTGACCCACTTTATCCAATCATCTTTGACTCTAGAAGGGTGCTAAAAAACTAAGGGTGCTGGGAAAAGTTCTCCATGACCAAAGCGAGCCCTTAAGAAGCCACCAACCGAAGTAAAAGGAACAATCTGGGTTTCAGGACAGTCCTCGGGACTTTGAAACTCGGGTATCACCTTTGAAGCCTCCTCTGAGGCTTTTTGCTCATTAAAGTCAAGGAGTCATCAATTGTTGCAAATCGAGCATTGAGGATTCTAGAGAAGTTAGCAAAAGGTACTGAGCCGAGAGGATGATCTACATATCAAAAAGAAGAAGTGTCAAAGAAAAGTTGGAGCAATGCCACCGTAAAGTTGTCAAGGAAAAGCCTAACAGAGGGCACCGATTCATGCCCTAGCACCGAGACTAAGGAGAAGGTACCCAAAACACGACAAAACAGAAACAGACAAAGCCACTATATCAAAAAGCCATTGAACCACAAAGAAAGAAAGCCTTTTTTTTCCAAAAGAATGGTGTTCCCCATGTCATTCGTTTTCACCACAACTAAAATCACCCGAAAAATCCAAACTTACCCATAACCATAACAAAAAACCCACTTTTGTAGCAAATGTCCGAGTGTCATTATTGAAGCCAAAACCTGCAAGAAGATTCCATGGCTATGTCAAAAGGTGAGAGTCGAAAAGCCTCTTACGATGGAAACTAACAAAGCCATGGGCAAAGTTCAAGTCAAAGTGCAGAGACTTACCCAAAAGCAGAGATGGTGCGAAAAAGCTTCAAACTGGGAGGAATCGCTCAACCAAGAGACGAATAGCAACGAATCTAGCTATTACAAAACCCACATCAATGGGTAACACAAAGCCAGAAACTTAACTCAAGTTCGACATCAAAGGCAAGGGATTCAAGAAAGCTCACCAAAATCAACAACCCCAAATAGCGAAATTTACAACGAAAGAGCATGGGTAAGAAAGAAACTTGCTTGTTTTCTCTTGAAAAGCAATTTAAACTCGCCTACTGGAAAAGAGAAACCGACAAAGAAGAACCTATCTCCATTAAAGAAAGAAAGCGAGGAACTTGATAGACAGAAGGGCAAAGGGGGGAGAAGATTTTGGCCCACTTTGTTCGTGACAAAAGACGGTCGGAGAGAGCCCTTAAGTCGTGCGATCACCGACGGCGCGAAAGGGACCGAGAGATGCGGCAGATGAAAGGTGTGGCATTGGTGAAAGAATAAGGAGTTTTGGGTCTTGGGTTTGAGAAACAAGAGAAGATGAGAAGAAATATATATATATATATATATATATATATATATATAAGAAAAAAATAATAAAGACAAAAAAGAAGAGGATGAGTATCTACAGAGAAAATAAAAAGGGGAAAGACTTGTTTGGCTGATTTCAAAATAGGAGAGCAAGAAGAAAAGGCATAAATGTGAAGTATTCCCTTTTGGATAATAAAAAAAGGTCTAATCAGCACTTTTTTGGGAAGGCAAAAGGCAACGAAGAAAATAAGTGGAGAGAGAAGGCTGACAAACAGTTGTTTTGAAGTGTTAGACTTAACTTCAAAGCATCGTGTCGCTTATCCTGATGAGTATTTTGCCGCTTTAGAAGAGAGAAGTCGCAGAAGTCTTAGCGGAAGAACATAACCGTCACTGCAATAATTTTGCTTTTAAAAAATCCATTTGCTACAGAAATCTTATTCCACCGATATTCTCGAAGTATGTCCATACCCTAACCTCCTTGCTACCCAAAATTTGTCAAACATATCCACCCATGCAACCAAGTTTCTCTTAATTCAACGATTGCCAATGACCTGAACAAGCATTCATCGATCTCATCAGCAGCAGTCAAGAAGGGAAGTGGCTTGCAGTAACACAGCAGGGCTCTCTAGCAAATCCTCGACAAATAAAGCTCTCCAGCAGATCCTCGACAAACAAAGCTCGTTGCTAGCATATCCTCGACAGATAAAGCTCTCCAACAGATCCTCGACAAACAAAGCTCATTGCCAGCAGATCCTCAACAAGCAAACCTCATTGCCAACAGACCTCTAATAGTGAGCAGACCGATAGTGGAATTTCCAGCAGAAAACTTATCGGCAAAAGATCACACTTGTGGAAGTTTACACCCACAACAGTCAGACCTTCAAAAGTTTAACCCTCTGACCAATCTTCATCAACCTACAAGATAAGACTCTCATTCAAAATCTCCATTTTATTCATTGATTAGCCTCTTCAAATACATGCCCAACCATGGTTTCTTTATTAATCATATTGGCCTTAAGAAACGTTGAGTACAGGCTCTGCATGCATCACCTTTCCTCAAGGGGGCTAATGTTAGGGGCCAATATATGATAAATCCCACATTTTATAAAACCCTATTTCCACACTAAGCTTGTTCCCCTTTCTGGACCAAAAGTACCACAAATATCAAAGCACAAATACAAATAAGCCTAAGTAAACACCAAAGGGGACATTATTTCTTACCAAAGGGCCCAAATTATTCCTAAAAGAGGGGGGGTGGGGGTTATCATTTTCATGATGGTCTTGTTGCCCATAAAGTGCCTTTACTTCTGTAAAGCCCATATAAATTCTTAATACTCGAAAAACAGATTATTCCCCCCCACCCCAACCAAAAGTATTCAGTCACTGCTGGCTGCCTAGCATTGACCTCTGAAGCACCCAGTATTAATTATACCCTAGCGCATCTTCAAGAAAAACACCAAGTGGGGAGTGGCTCTCCCAACCTCTGGTCACCAGCGTGTATTGTCACTCCACCGGCAGCAGACACCAACCTGGTTAGCACAAAAGTGCTTTAGCCGCCAGCAGAGAAATAATGCTAGCCCTTAAGGTGGCAAATCCCTTGATCAGACCAAAATTATACATCTTTTTATGGTTATTTTCCTATGCTTTTTGGGTATTTTATGCTTGATTATGCCTTATATTGGTTTTGTGTTCATAGGTGTTGACAAGAAGAAAAGTACAAAATCATCAATTTTGTACCTTTGTGGGACCTTTTTGGATGATTTACGACACAAGTATTTTTCATTGATGTTTTGGATGAAGAATGGAGTTATCATGTTCGCGATTGAAGAGCTTGAAGAGTCAATTTTATGCTTATCAAAGTCATAAAGTTGATTGCTTGGAGTTTTCAAGGCAAAGGAGCAAAGACGAGTTCAAGGCGCAAGAAGACATGTCGAAGTGCCAACCTATAAAATGGCCCACCTGGGTGATCAAGCAATCCATATGGGTCTTCAGACAAACCATGTGGGGGCCTAGGAAGAGTCAGGACACTTATTGCGCGCATAACCCAGCAACCATCATCGACAACTCAAGACACTTCCTCTTGAAGCCTCTTCAATACTTTCCAGATTTGGCGATAGTTCAGGAAAACAGCCATAACTTTTGATTCAGATCTCCAAATGAGGTGTATGAATATGTGTTGGACAGCTAACTCCGAGAGCTACAACTTTTGTGTTTTGGTCGAAGCCCAGATCTGATGTTATCATGGACGAAATTGCCCTTGAAGGTTGCAGATAGAAACTGTGTTGGGCCAGATTGCGATTTTGATCAAATTGAGCCCATATATCCTACTGGGATTAGCTTGAAGACATGAAGGAGAGCCGAGCACATCCCTAGGGTTAGTTTAAGTCATCTAGAACTCTAAATTAAACCCTAGGCCGTCCACTATATATACTTATCTTTCCTTGAACCCTAGACACACTTACAATACAATTCTTTAGGGTTTTTGCGATTTGGAGAGGAGGCTGACGCCCCCTTCCCTTTTCTTATTTTCTTAGTAAGTTTTCCAGCCTCTTATGGATTGGTAACAATCCATGAGTAGCTAAACTCTTAAACTTCTTTTCCCTAGGTATTTTTTATCAATAAATTTATGGTGAGACTTTTGTTCTTAATAATTTGATTTTTCTGTTTGAATATGTTTCTTATCCATATACTTCATCTTATGTGTTCATGTTTTGATGGATTTGGTGTGCAACTTATCTTGAGATTTATGAATACTATTGTTAGATTCAATTTAGCTTGAGTCAAGCTAATATTGGTCCAAGTGACAATTGTAATCTAGGAGTCCTAGGTTCAATGGGATTATCAAACCTTGTTGAAATCTATAGGCCGAGATGGTAATAGATGTAGATGAGTTTGGTTCTGATTTATCATTCATGTGGAAAATTATAAACTTAATGCTTGTTCTATGATGAGAGATTCCTGGAGTAGAAACAATAGAGATTAATTTTAGCGAGATGCGGATTAATTTTATTAGCAGTTGGAGTTTGTGTTGTATCAGGAGCCTATTCCTAAACCAATTATTCAAATAGAGTTGTTTAAGATATTAAGAGGATTATTTTGTTCTAATGAAAATTGAAGCCCACATCTTAGGATATATATTGATTTAGAATAACTTATGATGCTTAATTGATTGCAATTTAAATCAAATTCATGATTTGTGTCTGTGATCCATGATTTATTTGATCAAAATATTTACCTAAAGGAAAAGAAGTATGCATTTAATCAATTGTTTTTCTTAAACTAATTTCTTAATCATTTGTTTAGTTTTATTTTATCTGTTTTCTAGTTTAGTTTAGTTATTTTCAAAACCCATAAAAATCCCTTTGGTAAGATTTTCTTTAGTATAATTTGGCTTTGATTTGTTTCCACCTTATCTATGGATTCAACCCTACTTGCCTTAACTAATAGTTATAGGTTTGTGGGGATTTATGTTGTGGTTTGTTCAACGACCAATCATCCCCCATGGTTCTTTATTATTTCCAAGATGAGGCCAAGGCATTATTAAGCCAAGGCAACTAAAGGTTTCTTACCTAGCCTTCCTCATCACATGGTTTAGTCTACCATGATTAAAACAAGGTCAAGGCATCATCAAGCCAAGGCAGCTAAAGGTTTCTTACCTAGCCTTCCTCGTCACACACATGATTTATCCCATCATGATTAAAGGTGTGGCCAAGGCATTATCAAGGCAAGGCAACTAAAGGTTTCTTACCTAGCCTTCCACACCACGAGGAAGCGAGTTTTGCTAGACTCTCTTCCTCAAATTATGAGATATAAATTCGATGCTGGGACGCCAACACTGTTGATTATAACATAGTGGCCACTATAGGACATCATACCTAGATTAATTTCCTAGGCTTCCTTCATTAGGACATATTATAGCTAACTTTAGACATGCATCAATAGTCCATGCATCTCCAGCAAGTACGAGCCCACAATGAAGTGTACCGCCATAACCATTACAAGATCGCCCCAGTAGAGCCATCAATGAAGCACTACTAGGATGAGCAATGAAGACTTATCAAGTGTAGCATTTGTTGTTTCGAGCTTCAGGGGAGAGTTCTTATTCCTTTTCTTATTTTCATTCCATTAAGCTCTTTCAATTAAGCTTATGATTTATTACTTGACTAACTATTTGCTTTATTGCACCGCTTAGATGCTGATATGTGGACCAAGCCCACGTCTTGGGGGATTTAGTTTGCAGTGTGGTTTGGTTTGTTACAGAAGGGCGGTTGTGTCCTGATTACTTCTTGGTCCTCTCTTAGGCTAAGATTGCTTGGCTAGCCTAAGAGTAGTACTATGAAATGTCAATCAGGAGGGGAAAGAGAATTAAGCTAAACACGAAAGATTCGGAAGCTTGGCCACCAAGTTTCCCAAGCATTAAATGCAATGGAACCCCGACAGCTGCAACAAGCGATTTCCCGGCGGTAACAACACTTCATTTTCAGAATCGAAGCTATTGTCCAGTGGAGAATTTGCTGGAACAGTGGTGGACAACTCATCATCTATCTAGAATCTTCTTACTTGGAGGCTACTCCACCAGCACTGCCAATTTGACAACCCGAAAATTGTCATGTCTAGAATCTTCTTGCTTGGAGGCTACCCACACCCGACGGACAAGAGGCTGGCTCCCTCAACCCATTGGACTATCACCGGAAGGTTGGACAAAAGCCACCACCATGGACGCCTATAAATAGCCATCATCTCTGCCAATTCAAGACAACAAGACCCCCTATAAGGTTACTCTATTCCTCTTCTTGTTTTCACCCCGTAAATTCCGTCCTTGAAACTTTCCACCCAAAGTTCTCACCCATTAACTAATCATCCTACCCCAAGATATCCTATTTATTCTCCACGTTTAAACAATATAACCAAAGGCCATTTTATTCCTCCTCATTTTACTCCATAGTCGTACCCCTTAAAGACCTTCATTGTTTGATCATCTACAACCACAAGACGCCACTTCAAGCTACTGCCTCGTTCTCACACTTCGAAGAGTTCTACACTTCCATTCTCCTCCTTCCATTCTCCCCTTAAAGACCTCCATTCTCCTCCTTCCATTCTTTCTTTTTATTGTTTTAGCTATTATGTGGCTGGTATTCTGTTTTGAGTCTTGAAAACAGGGACAAACCGACGAGTTCACTGCTAGGAGCTCGCTGCCAAGAAGCTCGCTGAAACTCGCTGCTTTGACGCTCGCTGCCAGGAAGCTCACTGCTGGGAAGCTCGTTGAAGCTCACTGCTAGGAAGCTCGCTGCTAAGAAGCTTGCTGACGCTCGTTGCTGGGAAGCTGGCAGAGATACACCATATGAACAACAAGTGCCATTGACTTAAGAAGGGGTGGATTGGCCCAAGAAGAATCGAGGGTATCCACTCGAAAGACTTTAGAATTCAGAATCAGGGGGTAAAGATCAGTACCTTATCCACACTTGCTAGAGGATGGTCTAGCTGGCGACTCCGTTTTCCATTTCACGAGTTGATTAGGTGCCACATCATCACCAAGGTGCCACGTCATCCCATCCAACAAAAAGCCCCCCAACAACTGTAGAAAACAGACAATTATAGAACCTGAAGAGGAGAATTCTCTCCCTTAGGCCGTCGACATCTTTAAGGTATTATACCCTTGTTGACATCTTCATCTCTTTGTTTTGTAAGTATGTCTCTGACGATTGCTTCAATCATGAGTGAGTAGTTCTTTTAATACTTTTCCCCCTTGAACCCTTGAGCTATGAATTGATTATTTTACATCTATGGTGAGATCTTGTGCTTTAATTCTTTATGAATTGATTGATGAATTGATGATAATCTATTATGCATGCGTAGATCTATCTTTGTATGTATGACTGGCTGGATTTGATTTAATGATTTAATCTTCTTTGATAAACAAGTTTTCAATGCTAACCCTGTGTTTGTTCTATAGGTTTTGGTTAATTACCTGCTAGGAGTGCACGCCTAATTAAATTAATTGATTACGTCTCTGCTAGATTAGAACTGGTGAATCTTTAGTAATAGAATCTAATTATGAGTAGCAAGATTTGGTAAAATTAGTGAATCCTTAATAGCTAATTTATTAAGTTGGGTTTAGTAATTGTTCTTTTAGCTTTTGTAATTTAGTAATTGTTCTTTTGTAATTTAGTGCATATGTTTGGAGTGTCTATTGATCTTTATGCTTTGTTAATTGCATGATTCAAGAATCTTAAGTATTGAATTGGGTAGTTAATAAAAGGGTTAACTTTGTGAATCTTTAGTAGCAATTTGACTATATTTGATAGATTGAGATAAAATGAATCTTTAGTAATTGGACTCTCTACCAAAGACTTGTTTATGTTGCTTTAATTGATATGTTGATCTATGATCCATGGTGTTTATAATTGATTTGTGCTTAAGTGGGGATAAGTGGGGAAGTATTGCTTTTATCTTATTGATTTCTATTTAATTGCTTTCATGACAACCTGTTTTCTTTATAATCTGTTGTTGTTTTCTTTCTTAGTTGTTTTGCTACGGTTAATTTAGATTGTTTCTTCTCCGTGGGATCGACCCTGACTTGCCCTATCTACCAATTAGAGAGAATTTGTTAGGTTTTTATATTGTGATTGATTGACGACACCAGTCACAATTTTGGCTTCGTTGTCGGGGAAGACAACAAAGCCGATTAACTGAATCAAGACAACCTCGCGTCATAAACCATCTTCTTAATCCTATCACACTAACCCTTTCTTTCTTTTTCCTAACCCCTAATTTTGTTTTTCTTATTTTTGATTTTTGCGATTTGGTCCCTCTTTAACTCTAACCGCAAAAATCACTTTTTTTTCTTGTCGATTTATTATTTTTGATTTCGTCCCTCTAACCCTAATCGTAATTTTCTTTTTCTTTTCTTTAATTTTCGATTTCTTTGCTTTCAGTTTCGATTTCAATTGTGCTTTGATTTTTCTTGTTTCGATTTGGTAGGTTTTGATGTTGAATTGCCAAATTGATTTATACAAACTAGATCAAGAAGCAGTGGCAAATTAATTACGAACCTTATATTGACAAATTGGAGAAATAGTTGAAGCAGAAGTGGAATTCCAAAAGAGACAGTGAAGAAGGAGAAAATTTTAAAGACAATTAACCATTTTTTCTCTATTAATAAACTTTTAGAGTTATATATATGGCATGGGCCTCTATTCTTTTTGGTATTTGCCTCCAAATCAGAATTTTAGAGGCAATTCTAAGAAGAGTCGATATCCTACATAATAATTGTTGCTAAATGAAAACTATTAGAGATAGATATAATCTGTTGCTATATTTAATACTTAATTGCCTCTAATTATGATGAAAATATTTAAATTCAAAATTGTTAAGAGATGAAATTTTGAAAAATGGAAATGAGGGAAATGAAAATTTTTGAATTGATTGCTGCCTATTATCTTAGCCTTTTAGGGTTTCATTAACTATGGATTTGCACCTACTTTGCTTTCCATTAAGCCCTAAATTGCCTCACTATTCTCCACTGTTGTCTCTCCACTCTTCACATAAAACATCAATGACTCATCGCACCATTGATATTTGTGAATAAGATTTTTGTCATTTATATTGAATCATTGATCTTTGGTGTTAGTGGGTTACGATTTCTATATACTTACCGGAATTTCTAATTGTTGTGATCTTATGTTTGGCAGAAATTTTCAACCTCATTATAAAGAATGGTGTTTAAATGGTGCTCTAAAGGTGTTTGATATTTTGCTGGTGTGAAGAAATTTTTAGTAAGCAAAATATTTGTATTCATTTTACAAGTTTTAATATTTTGTTTTGTATCATTTTAACCTAAGGCTTGCGATATCTTTCTTGGTTAATCATTTCTTAAGGAAATAAGGTCTTATCTCTCTCTTTTTTTTTTTTGCTGCCATCTTACAGTAGATTCTTCTTCAATCTACCATATTCAATGCATTTGTCCAACATGAATATGATATAATAATTCTTCTTTGTTGTTTTTCATTTTCTTTTATTTTTACTTTCTTTATAATTTGTTATATCTTATTTTTTGTTCATTTACTAAAAGTTTGTTTGATTATTGTTTGATGGAAAAAATTACCTTCATTCACATATGTAGAAATCAAACGGGTAGATAAGTTCTCAAACTTACCTTTTGCGGAAGCATAAATAATACAATGCACGTAGATTACTTGCTCGCGGTCTGGCTTCTCTCATTAGGATCGAAACCTTCACTTGTACGATCCAAGAACCAAGTCTAGATCAAGTTGGTAACAATGGTGTAGAGAATTCCTTTTCTCCTTACTAGTCTTTTTCTTCTACGAATTTCTATTTGCTTTTTCACATTCTGATGCAAATGAAGAAGTTGTTCTCTTTAATCAAAACCATCTACCTTTTATCAAGTAGTTCTCCAATTAGCATTAAACGTGCTAATTGGATGACTTAGTGGGCTGTTACTCTAAGTAACCGCTCCACATTTCTTTGATTAAATGGGACTTGGGTCAACCCACGTTTGGGCGGCCCACAAGTCCAACATACTCCGACTCGCACAAATGGGATTGACCGTGCACCAAGTAAAACACAACTCGAAAAACTAGTTCCTATGGGCAAATGGATTGTACGACCGACGAGTAATACCTGCAATTCGGGAGCACTTATCTACATGCCTGTTATGGTCATTGTAGCTGCTACAACCCTTTATCAAATCAGATTAATGATAATAACTAAAACTCGCTTATGCCCCAGACTTATTTATGCTGCATCAGTCCAAGTACTCTTGTCCCATCAACGCCGTACTTGACTCCTAAGTACCATGGCGTATTTCGTTTCAAGTCTATGCCAATACTCTTGGTAACTTGGCTGGCCATCTTACAAAATACTCACAGAGATGCATACATACAATCAGTTTTCCTTCTCGTAACTATACCATTTCATAATAAATTGGTTGCTTTCCTAGACATGTTCACGCAAGTCGATTCACGTATGACCATTGCTTCCAGGCTAAAGTAGCATACTTCAACCTATCACTTCCTGATATAATCAGAAGTCACATAGGGTATAATAATTATTCAAGGATCTCACACAACGAGTAGCTCGGGTTAGTTCTCTCGTTTTCCTTGTTGGTCGCTCTTGCACACGTGGTATGAAACACGTGTTACGATGAAACTTCTCCACATAACAAATTATTGGAGCGTATGTCATACTATTTAACAAACACCGTACAAATCTTAGTTCAAATACCACTCTTTATAGCACAATTAATGCAGCTACTTGGTATTTAACTTGAGTCACTTAGTGCTCGCCCCTTTAAACTTTGGCACCTTAAACTAAGTACTCACATCTGGCAT
The DNA here is from genome assembly GCA_001974825.2 of Corchorus olitorius. Classification (NCBI taxonomy): domain Eukaryota; kingdom Viridiplantae; phylum Streptophyta; class Magnoliopsida; order Malvales; family Malvaceae; genus Corchorus; species Corchorus olitorius. The sequence goes on from AWUE01019283.1 coordinate 88,987, forward strand.
TTCAACAGACAGATTTCATGAATAGTGGGTATTCATGTCGGTCTATGTATATTGTACATATAATTGACCTCATCTTGATAATAATGTCAAGGCGACTTATTGTTCAAATTGCATTTCTTTATCTTTGCAACCTTAAACAATCTCATCTCATCTATTGAGGTGATTGCTCGTGTGAGTGAGCCAATATTTACCTGTCTCGACATACCTATATATAAAAAAATATATATGTGCTATGTATAATTAATATGCAATTCACTATTTGTCAAAATAAGTTGGAATGATCAAAGAAGGTATCATAACCATTAAAACATCAAAGTGCAATCCAATACAAAAGAAAATACACACTATAACTTGAGCATTCCAATTCTTTTGAGAAAAGTGAAGAACTTCTCATGTGACACTAGCTTAGTCAGAGGATCAGCAACCATCCTCGTAGTGTCTATATATTGCATATTAACTTGCTTCTATGCTACGACATCTCGTATAAAATTGTACTTGACATCAATGTGCTTAGTTCTACCGTGATACTTTGGATTCTTAGCGTAGGCTAGGGCTGCCTCACTATCACAAAATATAGTCACGGGATCCTCAGCATTTGGCACAATTTCTAAATGCTGAAGGAATCTTCTAAGCCATATCGCTTCTTGTACAGCTGTCATGCTAGCTATAAATTCAGTTTCCATCGTGGAAAGTGATACACAAGTTTGTTTCTTGCTACTCCAAGAAATAACTCCTCCACTAAGTGAGAAACTGTATCCTTGAGTGGATTTGCACACATCCAAGTCATCCCCGTGACTTGTATCAGTATAACCAATTAATCGCAAATCTCATACTCCTTGATAACATAGACAGTAATCCACGGTCCCTCGCAAGTACCTAAAAACTCTTTTTACAGCTTCCCAGTGTTTCTCACCTGGGTTGGACTGGAATCTATACAACAGCCCTACAGCAAAACATATATCTGGCCTCGTGCACATTACTGCATATAACAGACTACCAATCGCGCTGGAATAGGGAACTTTTTCCATTCTCTTTTTCTCTTCTGGAGTCTTAGGTCCCATATCACTATTCAAGTGTATGCCCTCAACAATAGGAGTTTTCACAATATTACAATTGTGCATGCGAAACTTCTCTAGCATCTTCAAGATGTAAGGTGGTTGAGACAACGCAAGTAACTTCTTTGAGCGATCCCTGATGATTTTCACACCAAGTACATATGACGCTTCGCCCATATCCTTCATCTCAAAAGAAGAGGATAACCACTTCTTAGTGCTAAGCAAAAACTCCTTGTTGTTGCTGGCCAACAAAATATCATCCACATAGAGAGTTAAAATTACAAAATTACCCTCTGACCTTTTGACATGCACGCAATGATCTTCATCTATAGTAGTGAATTCAAGAGACACTAATGCTTGATGAAATTTCAAATACCATTGCCTAGATGCTTGTTTCAGCTTGCAAACTTTGCGCTCTTCACCTTGTGTTATGAAACCCAAGGGTTGTTCCATATAGATTTCCTCATCTAGATTTCCATTGAGAAATGATGTCTTTACATCCATTTGATGTAATTCAAGGTCTAAATGTGCGACAATAGCTAGTATAAGATGTATAGAACAAAATCTCACCACAGGAGAAAAAGTTTCTTCATAGTCTATACCTCCTTATTGAGTATAGCCTTTCGCCACTAGGCGAGCCTTATACTTATCAATGGACCCATCTGCCTTTCGTTTAATTTTAAGAACCCATTTGATCCCAATTGCCTTTCGATCAGGCGGCAGATCAACCAAGTCCCAGACTTGATTTGTTTTCATAGACTCCATTTCATCTTCCATTGCTTTCATCCATTCATCTCGATTAGGAGCAACAAGAGCTTGCTGCACGGTAGGCTTATCATTAAGTTGAGCAACAAGAAAAGCTTCTCCTTCTATGTCAAAACGACGTTTCGGAGTTCTTGTTCTTGTGCTTTTACGTGGTTCACTAAGTTCACCACTAAGCCTACTTATACTTCCACTCAAATCAAGCGAAGGAAGTATCTCATCCTCAACTTCAATTGATTTGCTGGGTGCGGCAAGATCAGGTTCTTCTATCTCATCGAGATAAAAGTCCTTATCAATGTCTCCTCTTGTTGGAAAAACATTTTCCAGAATTGTTGCATCTCGTGATTCCAATTCGGTCACACTTCCATCAGAGTTTTCTCCGATAACAACATAACCTTTAGAGTGCTCACTGTATCGTATAAAGACACTTTTCTTACCCCTTGGTCCCAACTTTCCATCTTTATGAGACGTATCATGAACATATGCCGCAGTATCCCATGGGCGCATATGTGACAAGTCCGACCCACAGTTCATAAGGAGTAGACTCTACCGATTTTGAGGGCACACGATTAAGTATGTAGGCAGGAGTCAATAGTGCATCACCCCAATAAGATATGGGTAAATTAGCTTGCGCCATCATTGACCTAACCATCTCCAACAGCGTTCTATTCCTTCGCTCAGCAACTTCGTTTTGTTGAGGAGTTCTAGGAAGAGTAAGCTGTCAGACTATTCCTTTTTCATCACAAAGTTCTTTGAATTGATCTGACAGATATTCACGTCCACGATCAGTTCTAAGAATCTTTATCGTTGTGTCTAATTGATTCTCCATTTGTAACATATATCGTCTAAAACAATCCAAAGCTTCAGACTTGTGAGAAATCAAATAGACATGACCATAACGTGTATAGTCATCTATGAATGTGATGAAATATGAGGCACCATGCCTCGCCCTCTTAATAATTGGACCACAAATATCTGAATGAATTATTTGCAATGCTTTTTCAGATCTTTTAGATTTCCCAAATGGTTTTCTTGTTATTTTTCCCGCAAGACATGATTCACATGTTGGCAAGTCCACTTTGGCAAGAGATCCTAAAAGACCTTCTTTAGGCAAACAGTTCATTCTATCTTGCCCAATGTGACCAAGTCTTGAATGCCAAACATTCACAACAATTCCACAATTATCAGAAGATGTAGATGTCATATAAGAACAACAACAACTTTTACCATCAAAAGATGTGTCCAACACAATAAAACCATTAGAGAAATATCCCACACCAACATAAATTGTTCCTAAATACAACTTCATGTAGTCTTTACCGAAAATCAAAGAGAAATCCAACGACATAAGAACAGTAACAGATACTAAGTTACGTCGCACTTCCGGTGCATGTAGGACATCATGAGGAAACAAGGTTTGGCCTCCTTGCATATTTAATTTGCAAGTTCCAATTCCTTTCACCTCTACAGCGGTTTCATTTCCCATGTATATCCAGCGTGTCCCGGCTGGAATGCGACTTTACTCCACATATGCTTCTCGGCTCCTAGCTACATGGTCTGTTGCTACTGAGTCTACAGTCCACAAAAAGTGACTCTCAGTCAACATTACCGAGCTAGTTACGTAGCTATAATAAGGAGTACTAAAGTTAGGTGTTACCTTCTTCGGCTTAGTGCACTCACGAGCGAAGTGTCCCAGTTTGCCACAGTTGTTGCAAGTAACCTTACTCTTGTCTATGTTCTTTCCGGCACGTCGGTCTCTCTTGCGCTTGTTTGTATAGGCTCTCTTAGCATGTGGTTCAGCATTGTCATCTTGCTTGACATTCTTACCACCTTTCTTGTGCTTGTGGCTAGAACCACCGCGCGTGCTGGATTGAGCCATGTTAACTTCAGGATGATTGCTCATCGCCATCAACCACTCTTCCTCCAACTCTAGGTGACGTTGAACATCAACAAAAGTTTTGATGCTGTCATTCTGAGTCAACATCACATTCATGTACTCCCAACCCCTTGGAAGAGGGCGAACCACAACTTGCAATTGTTGTTGATCATTCAACACATGTCCAGCAATTTTGAGCTCACGCAACATGTTTGACATTTCTTGTAGATGCTGCCTCATGTTATTTTCCGGGCGCTTCTTGTAGTTGTCAAACTTGATGACAAGTTGCTTGAGCTTAGTGTCGGAGACATTGCCGAACTTCTCTTTCACTGCATTCCACATCCCCTGAGCAGTGGCATACTCTTTGAACTCACAGATGAGCTCGTCAGTCATGTAGCTAAGCAGCGTGATTCGTGCTATGCTATTCTTTCTTTTCCAAGTTTTTAATGCCTTTTGGTCTCGCTTGTGTTGAGCGGTTGACCCTTGCTCAGGTTCAGCCATGACAAAACTGAGGATTTCAAGTACCTCTTGTTCCTCAAGGAGGTATTGAACTTTCCGGTGCCAAATATTATAATTGTCACCATTCAGTTTCTCACCCTTGTTGAGGTCAACTATGATGTTCTTGGCTGCCATTCTAAGTTAATTATACCAAGATACAATATCAGTACATAGCACTTGTAGCATGTACTTTAAAAAAAAAACTAATTTTGCCACTTCATATATTAATCAACAATAGTTTGACATAAGGAATAAAATCGATTGAGATGTAATGAAACATCCAATCATCTTTCATTTCCTAATGTCTCATAATCATTATTAATAAAAAAAAAAGCAAAATCACAGTTCTTAAGTGAGAATTCCTTGAATCCTACCAACTTCAGAACTCCCACTCAATTTAGACATACTTTCAAAATATGCACAACACAACAATTTAAAATGAAAGGCAACAACAATACCAATATCATTTATGAAATGAAGTGCATATATAGATTCAAACAAAAAGAACCAATAAAATATGTCCAAAAAACGAACAAACATCCAAGTTCATAAAACTATGAAACAAACATGAACAAGCATGAACAATGTTATCTAAACAGTCCATTCCTATTAAGGAACCCGGGAGAGAACATTCAGCACAAGTCTCTAACTATCAGAGGAATCACTGTTAGAAGAAGTTCTCTCGTGAGATAAATCAAAAACTCACATAATGACTCGGTCCTATGACAGACTTCCTAGCCATCAACTTCCTTGTAGTCTGAAGTCTACGAGGTCCTCCTCCAAATATAAGAGGATGGGGTGACGCGGGAGGCTGTGAAGGCTGAGGACCAGGCAGTGGTGGCTGTGGAGGAACCATGTCTGAGGCTGACATCTCAAAATCTTCCTCGGGATCCTCATCTGGGTCAAAATCCTCTTCGGGATCCTCATTCGGGTCGAAATCCTCCTCGGGATCCTCGTTCGGGTCGAAATCCTCCTCGGGATCCTCATCCGGGTCAAAATCATCTTCGGAATCTGAATCAACCTGAATCAGGTCACCCTCTGAACTCTGCACCCATGACTACAAAAAGGTAGCAAGGTCTCTCCTAATAGTGGAGGCAGTCGCATCCAGAATCACTCTAGGACTAAGCTCAGGGTCTTCCATGATGTTTCCCCGAGTCGTAGATATGTTTCGTCTTCTCTTGTCCTCGACAAAAATATCCATAACAACTGCCAAGAAAGACTGAGTGATAGCCTTTTCATATAGGCCCATTTTGAATGTGTCCCAGTCATCGGGCAGTGAAGCAATCAGATGCCATTTCGGATCTCCCTCCAAGATGTGTTCCTTCCCCATCTAAAACACAGTCTTTATGTGCCTGAACATGCTCATTCCCAGATCCTTCCTAATGAATGACATATCTGCAAAAATGAGGGATAAATTTCAATTACTTTTCCAGGAGCAAAAAGAAATGATCCCACTGAAACAAGCCCCCAATTTACAGCACTCGCACACAACCTAGTCCGCATGCTTTGTCTAAGGTTCTCAAAAAACAAATCCCATAAAAACAAATATATCATGTTTCTAACCTTAGACATGCATCAAACAAACCAATGGCAGATAAAAACTCATAATAATTATCAACCACTAAAACGTGTTTATAAAATTAAGAAATAAACACCGCAAATAGCAAAGAATACTACCAAGCATCGCATAAACCTGGCTCTGATACCATATGTAGAAATCAAACGGGTAGATAAGTTCTCAAACTTAACTTTAGCGGAAGCGTAAATAATGTAATGCCCGTAGATTACTTGCTCACAGTCTGACTTCTCCCACTAGGATCGAAAACTTCACTTGTACGATCCAAGAACCAAGTCTAGATCAAGTTGGTAACAATGGTGTAGAGATTTCCTTTTCTCCTTACTAGTCTTTTTCTTTTATGTATTTCTATTTGCTTTTTCACATTCGGATGCAAATGAAGAAGTTGTTCTCTTTAATCAAAACCAACTACATTTTATCAAGTAGTTTTCCAATTAGCATTAAACGAGCTAATTGGATGACTTAGTGGGTAACCGCTCCACATTTCTTTGATTAAATGGGACTTGGGTCAACCCACGTTTCGGTGGCCCACAAGTCCAACATCATATGATTGGATGGATGCACAAATTCCATTAGGTCCAATATCGATGGCATATAGTCTTCTACATAATAATTGGGTGATAAAAAATGATTAATGTTATAATAATCTTCTTCATCACTTTCGTAGTAATCTTCAGACGATTGGATGGATTCATGGAATCCATAGGTTCTCACCCTTATTTCTTCTATGCAAAGATGGGGAACAAGGCCGAATATATCACAAAGGTTTGCTGAAAAGGGATATGGAATGGAATTTGGTGATGGATTGTATGGATATGAATACGATGATGGAAAAGAAGATGATATTATTGAATATGGGAATGGATTGGGATCACAACGGTACATAGAACTTGGAAATCTAAAGGTTACATTAATCTACTCCTAAATTACATTAAAACTACTCCTAAGATAAACAACCATCTGGGTTTGTCTTCTGTTGAAAAGTCTGCCTCTAATACAAAAGAAAATCTCTTATATATACTTGTTGGAGTAGTTAATTAACTCCCTTATCCAACGCACCAAGTAGTTTACTCAAGTTCAAATTCCCTTAAACTTTGGATAACTACCAACTTGGTAACTTCCTCTTGATTAATAACTTCACTTGATCCAATCCTCTTGGAAACTAATTGTTCCTTTCCACCTGTATAGAGAAAATAATGTAAAATAGAGTAAATAAATGTAATTAGAGAAAATCTCTCCTTCTTACATCTTTATTACATTTTGGTAGAAAATGGGGTTAAAAAATTATATATGTTCTTTCTGAAATCCAACAATAACTGGATTGATTTTAGTTAAATGAGGGTTTATGGACAAGATCGATGTTCCAAATAATATGGCTGCTATGAAATATCGTAATAGATTTTAGATATTTTTATATTGATTTTTATACAATTTGTATTTCATCTGTACATAGGAGCTTCTCTCGAAACGAGATGCAACTTTTAGGCTTGATTTCTTTATAAGAAAAGTTCATTTTAATTTTGTATTTATATGAATGTATGTAATGAAATATATGTTCTTTTCCAGAAATTTGGAATTGAGTGCCATATTCACTAACAATCTATAATTTTTGTATAGCGGTTATCAGTAAATTTAGAATTTCTTTTTGTATTATGTATTTTTCAAATAATATATACATATATAAATTATAAAAATTATTATGAAAAAGTAAAAATAATAAATTTTTTTATTTTTTATAATAGTTATAACTATTAGAGGCAAATAAAAATGTTTCTTAAAAGAGTAATAAGAGACAATAAAAACATCTTTTTGATGCAGATTTAAAGATCAATACTTTTGTCTTTAATTGTTAATTTATAGGCAAATATTTATTTGTTGCTAATCAGTCGCTAAATACATTTAGCGACTGGAGTATCGAGAACAATTATTTTATTTGCCTCTTAAACCTTTACAACATGTATGGTTGGCTGTAATTGGCTTTTCATTACGAGCCAATTTAGTGGGCCTTACAAATTCAATTGTTTGGTTCAAAATTTTAGCCGAATTAGAATTCGGCTGAAAAACCAATTATTTCGTAAGCCATTTTTGCAAATCAGCACTCAACCCTCCAATTGCAATTCGGTGATTTTGGTAATTGATTTTTACGTTTTCTTCCAAAACCACCCCTTTTCAAATTTTCTTGATCTCCTTCATCTTATTCATCTCCTTCTCTCTCAAAAGCCTTCTCCACCTCCATTGTTGATCCATCCTTCATCCTACAAGAAGGATTTCTCTTTTCTTCCTCCTCCAAAATCAGATAAAGTAAGAAATGATTTCATTTTTTCTCTTTCAAAAATTAAAAACAAAAAAACAAAAAAAAATCAAATTTGCCTCGCCTTAGTGTAGATCTGGGTTCAGATTCGCTTCCCCATTTCCATTTCTTTCAGAAGGAGTGGATCGAGAGACTGATTACATGGTGAAATTTGACTAAGGAGTGGATCGAGAGACTGATTACATGGTGAAATTTGACTAAGTTTTTGGTTCGTTGGCTTCAAGGGATAGATCCCAGTTGCTGGTTTATGTTTTTGGCTTTCTTTTCTGTTTTTGATTGCTGTCATTCTCTTGGCGTTTTGTTTTCAACCGAGTTGTAATGGTGTTTTTGATCTGTTCTTGCTCTGTTTTGTTTCGTCTGGGAGTCTGTTTTGGCAGTGCATTTGAAATTGGATTGCCTTCTGCTATATTTATATTATCCTATTAATAAATATATCTTAACTTTTAAAAAAAAGTGTTCTTAATGTTCATCCAAAGTTCATCATAAATTAAGTTAAAAAGTGGAGTTTGATCTTTTTTTAAAACAAATCTGGAAAATTTTGGCGTTTCAGTGGTGTTGAATGGCAAAATGGAGTTTTTATATTATTCCTTGTATATTCCACCATTTTCAATCCACTGAACCAAACTATATATTTATCAATGCAATTCCTTCTATTTTCAAAACCCCCTCAATTCAATTTCCCCTTAATTCTACCGAATTTGAATTCGATGAACCAAACGTGTTGTTAGTGGCAATTTAATGACCTGTAGAGGCTATTATACATGCCTTTAAAAATAACTTTTGTTGTAGTGTTAGGAGTTTTTTGTAGAGGCTCCAACTGGACTGTTAATATTTGTTTGGAATTTTTTATATTGTTTTCTTTAGAATAATGAGTTTGTTAAAAGTTTCAATAGTAAATATAGTTTAATTAAGACCAGTAGAGGGACATTTTGGAGAATTAATAATTTTATTTAAGGATATGGTTATAAATTAAATCATTGATCAAATATAAGTTCACCTATTTTTTTATGACTTTAAGAAAAGATCAATTGAAGTTCAATCTACAAGGTCTCTTCTACTTTCCTTAAAGTTGTAAGTTCAATATACTTGTAATTTTTGTTTTAAGACTTCATTTTGTGGCTTTTGTTGAATTGGGATTTCTGTAGGTCTTGATCAATTGAGATTTTCGTGAGTTTTATATTATAATATATATGAACTTGAATAACATCAAAGAGAATATGAGCTATTTGATTGACTACTGATTAAATTGATCTTGTTATTTAGTTTTGAGAGCGATCAATTAATTTATTGGAAACCAATGTTGCGAATCTATATGCTTTAAATATTTGGTTTGATTTTTTTCTTTTTTCCATATTATTAAATTCAATATTAATGATTATGTTTATGCTTTTAAAATAAAAATATTAATCAATGCCTTTTTTATTTGTTTTTATTTTTTTATTTTTTCCATATTATTAAATTCCATATTAATGATTATGTTTATGTTTTTTAAATTAACATATTAATCAATGCTTAGTTGCTTACTTTTTTATGTGGAATTTAGTTCTAAAAAAACATTTAGGTGCTTGCATATGATAATGTGTAATGCTTAGGTTACGAACTTAACCATCGTTTAAGGTCATTGGATTACAATAGGTTTGAGACACTTTTTAGTGAGAGATATCAACGATGTATGTCACGGGGTTAATGCCATTAAATGCAAACTTCGAGTGTTGAAAAGGGATTTCAACCATGTATGTCACGTCCCGACCCAGAGTCTACCACATGACAGTCGCCGCGTCTCCTCGAATAGTGTGCCACCATCCTAGATGCACTGAGAGATATCGCGAAGCAACCTAATCAACAAATAAATCATATGTAATACTTAACCAAGCATATAAAAAATGAATACAACACTATCAGACACAACAGAAGACTTAAAACGACACCAGTGGATCCAATAGGGCAACATCTCACAGAGACAAGCTATCATCAATGAAAGTCGCAGAAAGGTCGAGTCCAACGCGAACAGAGGTCCCCGAAAACACAACAAGAATTTGAAGGGTGAGTATTCCTTAGAATACTCCATGAGTGCAGAGAGCTAACCAACACCGCATAACAGTGAAGTGCATGGCCAATCTAAAACACATAATTTCAAACCAAGATATGAGATTTCATTGGGACTCTTTAGTCATTTACAAAACTATGATAATCATCTTTAATCTAGTCAATTTATCAAAAACGATATCAAATTCAAGGCATTTCAAATAAATAAATGTACATTAAAAATCATATTCCGTACGTTAATATCATATGTCAAAAACAGCAGTGAAATTATATTTGAAACCATAGCCCCAATCAACCCATACAAGAACAACGATCCCTCAAGGTATAATTCAAAAGCGTTTTCAAGCTGATTCAATGACGTGGTGTGCTAATTTCGTGACTTATGGCACCCCGTTATTTGGCTGATGCGTGGCGGGTCAGGGCAGGTTTAGGCTGGCCGGGTGGGTTGTGTATCTGCTTGATTCTGGGTTTTGTTTCAGAAAATGGGCTCTAGATTTTCGTCTTCTTCTTTTCCGTTTCCCCTTTACTTTCCTGTTGCCCTATGTTTTTCGTCTCTGTGTCTCTCTTCTTTTTCCCTCTTTTCCAGTTCAATCTCTCTCAGGCGTCTCTCAAGTTGTCCGTGAATGGTTCTGATTATTCCACCAAATTTTGGATTTGCTCTCTCTGGGTTAGCTCATGGTTTTGTTGATTTGATGGCTGCCTATTTCCCATTTGGTTAGTACCAGCTTTGTGGTTTCAATTTTGTTAATTTTATTTTTTCTTTGTTGTTTCATGGGTATCAGTTTTATAATCTTTCCCTTCTCTTTCTTAATTTTCCCTCTTATGTATCATTTCCACCCATTTTGTTTTATCTTTCTTTTTCTTTGTTTCTCTTTTGTTTCTGTTGGTGTTGCAACTTTCAATCGGTACTTTTTCTCTCCTTTCTTATAATGTGCCTGTTTTTCCCTTCCCTTTTTTCGATCTATCATCTGCATTGTTATTTGTTAAGTTCTGATTCATATTGCTGTGTTTCTTTTTGTTTGCATTTGGGATTCGATTTGATGATGCGCCTTTTTGAGCGATGCATGGTGCATTTTCTCAAGTATTGACTCCCTTTTTGTGTTTCCTAATTCAGTTTCCTCTTATTGATGGTGTATTGATTGTCGATCGTGTGTTTGCTTTGTGCATTACATGTTTTTGGCCTGTCATAGTTTTCGTTGCTGATTGGGGTTCTTTTATACGGTTTGATTTTCCCAGTTCTATACTATTTACTTACTAATCAGTGAACCATTTAAATAACTTTTTGCAGTGCTGATTTTCAGTTTACATAAGGTACTTTTTCCACTTCAATGCTGAAAATTATTATAAATTTCTATAAAAAAGATAATTCTTTCATCAGTATGTTCCTAAAAAAGTTTCAGGCTTTAATTATTCTATTCTCTACATTGGTTAGTGGCACTAATGTATTGAACCATTTGTCATCAAATGTTTCAACAATTTGCTAGACTAGGGTATATTTTTTTCTTCATTTCTCTGGAATTTGGAATACAAAGTGAATTGTAATGTCATGTTTCTTATATACTGTTCCGTTTAATTGCTACAATATTTGCTTTCCATAAAATCAGAACTTTTAAAACCCAAGTTATACAAATTCTTTACTACTTTTTTGTTTTTGGTGGAAGAGATGTTAATGCCATCAAATTGAATGGAAGCCTCTGTTTACGTTGGTATACTTGAAAGAGACCTTAACACCACCATAATTTCAAGCAGGAGCCATGATGGTGTGCCATATGTTTTACTATGTTCAAGCAAATTAGTTCTTACACCATATGTTGGCATTTTCTTATAACTTCTTGACTTTGCAAAACTCTATGATGCCGCCAAAAGATGCATAAAAGTCCCATGTTTTGATTTTCCCTTTATTTATTGCCAATTTACATCAATACAATACCCTTTTAAATAGTTCCAATTTACTAATATATATTATGTTTTTGCTTGCTTTTGACTAAGAGATATGTGATGTCTTATTTATATAATTATGTCTATTGACTTTTCCATGTTCTTAGTACTCAATAATATTCCTCTTCTAGCCATGATTTCTCTAGGTAACTGACTATTCGAAGTTCAATATAATTGTGGAATAAAAAAATGTTAAACCTGAAAATAATTAACTCCATCTGCATTTTCTCATTTATCTTAATGTATCATATCTTGGGCAGCCTCTTAAGATCAGTATGGTTATTCTTTACCCTTACTTGGTTCACATGACCAATATGCAAAGATGATCATCATAAAGTTGTGGCTGGCACCAACAGTCATCAAGTAATCTTTTACAGCCATCTAACAGTCCTTGAACATATATACTTATATGATTATCTAACTTTGATTATGCATACCAATATACATTTTTTTGTGGAGGTCACATATGCTCTTGAGCTTTGCAAACTACAGCTTAAATGAGGGTGGTACACTTTCTTTCCTTATTTCTTTCTTTTCCCCATGTTTTGAATGTCATTAACTTGGACAATACCCATTAAGTCAAGGAACTATGTTTGCTTGCTTTTTTCCTTTAAAGTGCAAAGTTCTATGACTGTAATTCCACGGTGATGAGATATCCATCTTCTTTTTCATATGAAGTAATTAAATACTTTTGGGTAAGATTTAGCCTTATCATCTTTGTCATTGTTAAAAGATTTTTTTTGATCTTGTGAGTAGTTGTTCATTAAGTTTTGAGTAGTTGTCCCAGTTATTCATCTTTTGACCCAGGGTTCATAGACTTCCATGAAGAGAAGGAAGCTTTTGGGGAAGCGAATGGGCAATTGGTAGGATAACACCCTTTAACATTGATGGAGAGACCAAGAAAACGTACGTCATCCCAACTCCTGACATCCGCCAAGTTTGGATATCAGCAAAACTCTCCATTGTTTACTTCTCTTACCAAACCAAGCATAAGCTAGAGTTCATGATGGATGCCACACTTGCTAGATACCCAAATATGCAACATGACTCGACAGAGGAATATTGCCGCACACAGCCCTACCTACTTTGACAAATGAAGATACTGATCTTCAATGCTGCAAGTGCCTCCAACCCTGAATTCATCTATGCATATGCTGAGATATGCTTCGAACATGCCACAGACTCATAGTAACCAAGACAAGGTTCAAAGGATCTGATAGCCAATCAATGAACTTCACTGGACATCACTTGAACCTTTTGAACTTCACTGGCTCGACATCACTTGAACCAATTGGCTACTTCAGTGGTTCGTGGTTTTTCGAGAAGAAGCGGCATATCAATTTTTGAATTATCGCAAGAACTCTTTAATATAATCATGTTCAAAAATCTCCTTTAAATCCTAAGAAGTCCTGTAATAACTTTAAATAAGAGTTTTCAATGAAGCCTTCCAATTCGAATCAAATTTGGTGCCAAAACCCCGCGGCAAGACGCAGGCGCCCTTAACTAGTTTGTATAAAACCAATAGTCATCAATAAAAAACATTCGTTCGTGCATAAAATAAACAATTATTTCTATCAAATCAATTATGACCTGTCGATTTAGAAATCTGAGTAAATATCATAAATTTATTAAATGTTAAAACGTGCATGTATATACAAAAAGATGTGAGATAAACTTTAAGTTGAAAATAAATTCATCACATGAGCGGCCGAAAACCAAGTCCTACGGCTGTAGCTACCAACCGAGGTCGTTAGGGAATTTTTGTCATTTCAAACTTTATTTATAAATTCACGTACGTGTCATGAGAAAACATCATAAATCAATTTTTTTCCTGCTCATTTCCCTGACGTTGGGTGTGGATTTCGTTACATGGCACTGATCGAGCCAAAATAGACCATATTTTTATGATCATTTTCCTATTTTGGTATTTTTATGTGTGATTTAACCCTATTTTGTAAGTATTTGTGTTTTTAGGTCTTGAAGACAAGAAAAGTGGAAACTTGTTGTTTTTCACTATTTTTGGAGCTAATTTGATGACTTTTGTCGCAAATATGGACTTAGCAATTTTGAGTGAAGATTTGGAGATTCGTAGTTTGTGATTGAAGATTTATTGAAGATAATTTGAAGAATTGAAGATCATTGATGAATTATTTCAAGAAGCAAGAATTGAGGATTGAGTTTAAATCGCGAAGGAATGAAGATAAGGCTATGGAGAAGACGAAGACCTTGAAGACATGGACTTTTGAATATTTTATATGGATTAATATTCAGCCCATATGAGCCCACAATTGGAGTCAAAAACCCAATTGGTGACACACAAGCCCAAGAAATATTCAAATTCTCGCAACCCTTTTCCTATTTGGATTAGGATTCTGCGTAGTCTTGGTAAAAAAGCCATAACTTTCTACTCAAATCTCCAAATAAAGCGTGTGAGTAGGCGTTGGAAAGAGGACTCCGAGATCTATAACTTTGCTTTGAAACCCAAAGCCCAGTTCTGCCATCTTCAAGCCTGAAATTTCTGTCGAAGTTTCTACACGAATTCAGAATTTTCCTGAACATCAAACTTTACTCTAAGAAGATTTTTAATCCAATTTGGAGACCAAGTCAAGACCTCTAAACCGCCCTATACTCTTCCACTATAAATACCCACCTTATGTTGGCCCAAGAAAGACATCAACACAATTTTCTCTTTATCTATTTTTCTTCTAATTTATTTTTCTCTAGTTTTAGGTTAGGTGTATCGACACCACTCTTTGCATACAGAGGTGCGATAATCCTAGGTGCTACCAAGGGAGATTCCACCCCTAAGTCTTGTAAGTTTTCTTATGCCTCTCATGGATTTTTCCAAATCCATGAGTAGGTAAATTCTTAATACTTCTTATCCTTTGATAATTTTAATCAATTGATTATGCTGAGATTTGTGTGCTTATAATTTAATATTTGTTCTTGGAAAATATGTTTGCTAATCTCTGTTTTATTTTATGATCTTGATGATTGTGGCAACTAATGATGTAATTGGATAGATCTATAGTTAAATCAAGCTTTCGGACGATCCATCCAAGTTTGATTGTGAGGTAACAATTGGGAGCGAACGATCCATTCCTTCCAAGGGATTAGTAAAACTTGTTAATTCTTGATTGAGTTAAAGAGTTTGGTTATACTTGCTATGCATGTGTGAAAAATAATTGTTCTTAATGGTTCGTACTTAAGTAATCTTTAAGCCCGATCCAGGAAATCAATTGCTGAAAGAATAAAAGGGATAATTTAAGCCCGATCCAGGAAATCTTTTCTAAAATACATGTTAGGGTTTCCCTAGACCAATTATTTAATTAAAAATAAAATATTAAATTCATCTTTTAAATCAAGAATCCATAGTTAAATTGACTGAATTCCACCATTGGAGAAGAAGTATGCTTTCTTATTATTATTTTCTTTGTTAACTGCTATAACTGCTATAGTTAGATTTAATTTACTTTACTTTATTTTTAGTTTAATTGCTTTTCTTAATAATTGCTACTTTTAATCCCCTGTTTTTGAGTGATTCTTAGAGAAGATTTAATCTTTGGATAAGTTTATTCCCCTTCTCTATGGAATTCAACCCCTGCTTGCCCTATCTACTTAGTTATGAATTTGTGGGGATTATTTTGTGATTTGCTAACAACCGATCAAGCACCCATAGTGAAACCCACGTCCTCCTATAGGCTTTCCTCCGCGCCTGCCACCTAGGGTCGATGATCACCCATACCTCTCAATAGGCGGCCTATGGGCTACCTCAACAACGAAGAGTTATTGTAGAAACAATAACAACCATGTGCCTAAACATAATCTCTTAAGGTTGCGTTTGGTTCGTGGTATCTTAGATATCATGTGGGAATGTCATTCCCACCTCTTTCCTGGGAATGCTATTTTAGTGGGAAAGTGTACATTTTTTGTTTTTGTGGGAATCTGATTACCATGTTTGGTTAACATCAAAATCTGACATTTCCAAGGTGTGCAAAGTACAACCTTACCTCCAAACTTACATTCCAAAAATTTGGTAAGGTTAAATAGTTAATAAGCCATTAAAATTTGAGGGTATAAGAGAAAAGTCATTAAAATTTGAGGGTATAAGAGGAAAGCCAAGATAAAAATAGTAACACTTTCCTGTGAAAGTTAATTTTCCCACCCTTTTAGGTGGGAATGTCATTCCCACCACTTTCCCACTTGAATGGGAAAGTGATGGGAATGACATTCCCACTTCAGATTCCACCAACCAAACATGGGAAAGTTATTTCCTATACCTAATTTACCACACTTTCCCACTACATTCCACGAATCAAACGCAACCTAAAAGAAAACTATATAGCTGAGAGTAGCGACGTTAAGGTTTTGGGTTTCTGGGCAAGCCCGTTTGTGCTAAGGGCAAGAATCTCCCTTTCACCTCAATCAATTCCCCGTTATCTTACATGGCCGTAACTCCATCTCTGAGTCTCTCATCATTCTTCAATACATCGACGAAGTTTGGTCCTCCGCCGCCCCTTCCATCCTTCCTTCTATTTCTCGATTTTGGGCTGCCTACGTTGATGACAAGGTTCGTATTTCTTCTCACAATTTGTTCTATAAGTTTTCAATTTTCATGGGTTATTCAATATTTGTTCCGTTTTTTTGTTTACTGTGAGTGGTTCAATGCCTTGAGAGCCAAACTCTTCGGAAGCTATGATATGGTATTGTGTAGTGTAGCATGAAAAGAATAGAAGCCAAACTCTTTTGTAGTTGGATATATTGTCTAGTAACTGAACAATTCTTGTGGGTTGATAGGTGAAACCCATTGGACTCACTAGGAAATATCAAAGAATATTATGAGTCACTTGGGCCAACTATTTCACTATTCTAATCATAGAGAATCTTAGCTTTGTTACCCTTCAAAGTTGTCACAATTGCTTCTTAATCTCTCTCAAAACACATTAATCTTGTAACAAAAGATTCACTTAATTCATGCTGCCATCTCTCCCAAATAAATCTTTTATCTCTTCTCACTTGCTATTGCTACCAAACCACTTGTTCATGCCACCTTTAACTTGTATTTCGTGCATTGTTGTGAACTTATTGCTGCTTAAAAGGCTTTAAATTTTGGTACTATTGTAGTCTTATAAGTTTTGTATATTATTATGTGTCCTAGGTATCACTACAAATAGAACTCACTCATAAGGTTAGACAAGTTTTATGTTTTTAATCTCTATACTTTTCCTTTTCCAGGCAATTTTCTCATTTAAGCATCCGGTTGACTTGTATTTTATATATTTTTTTAATTAAAATTAGAACAAGGATTAAAAAAAATGGAGCAGATGTTTAAAATGTAGAAAACATGAAGACCAGCAGAGAGCACTATTTGCAAAGTTGGCATTTTACCATGTCGATATCTTGGTCTACCTCTTGGGGCAAGGTGCTCTGTTGTTTCAATTTGGAAGCCGATGATTGATAATTTCAGAACTAAATTGGAGAATTGGAAGGGGTCATTTCTTTCCCTTGGCGGCAGAATCACTCTTATAAAGTCTGTGCTTTCGAGCTTGTCTACTTATTTCATGTCTTTGTTTCCCCTGGCTAAAACTGTCAAAACGAACTTGATAAGATTCAAAGAAGATTTCTCTAATGTGGAGTGGCAGATAAAAGAAAGATTCATTTGGTTGATTGGGACTCAGTGTGTAAACCAAAGGAACAAGGTGGCTTGGGAATTACTGACCTTGGTGTTAGAAGCAGGGCATTGCTTAACAAGTGGATCTGGAGATACGCGGATGAAAGGGATTCCTTGTGGAGACAGGTTATTATTGAGAAAAACAGGTTGGATTCAAGTGAATTGGTCCCTGCATTTGATACTTTCAGGCACTGTTCAAAAATGTGGAAGAATATTTTGCAGCCTTTGTATGAGGATAATAGGCTTTTCTCAATTGTTAGGTCTGGTATAGGGATGTGTCTTGGAGATGGAGAAAACATTAATTTTCAAAAATGTGGAAGAATATTTTGCAGCCTTTGTATGAGGATAATAGGCTTTTCTCAATTGTTAGGTCTGGTATAGGGATGTGTCTTGGAGATGGAGAAAACATTAATTTTTGGAGTGACTCTCAGATTGGTGATATTATTTTGAAAGTGGCATTCCCACGGATGTTTGCTTTGGCTATAAAAAAAGGAAGGAAAAGTGAGAGACTTTGGCTGCTGAATTAATTCCAGGTGGGAATGGAAAATTGAATTGAGGAGAAGAATTTTTGATTGGGAACAGACTCAATGGGATAATTTGATTTTTTTTTTATCCCATCCGATATCCAGGGCTTAAGCCTTGACTAATCCGGATCCGACCCTCGTCGCGCACCTGGTTATGGTGGGTGAGTCTCCCAACAGGGGCAGCTGCGTACACAAGGTCTCGAACCTGAGACTTGCTTAAGCTGGAATAAGCCGCTTACCACTTGATCCAACCCCTTGTTGGTAATGGGATAATTTGATGAGGCTTCTTGATAAGTTTAGTCCTTGTCTGTCGCTCACAGATAAACTCATTGGAAATTTACCCCAAATGGGTCATATACTGCTTCTTCATTTTGCATAGCACATACTGGTGAGAGAAGGGAAGAATCAAGTCACTAGAAACTTGTATGGGAGGGTGTTGCACCACCAAAAGTTGAAGCACTGGTTTGGCAAATAATGAAAGGGAAGGCACCGGTGAAAGGTGAGCTGGCAAGTAGAGGAGTTATTGGATGGATTCGGCTAGGTGTGCTTTTTGTCATGAGGATTTGAATCGGTCAATCACTTATTCTTGTTGGGTTATGCCCAAAAGACCAATTAAATAATTGATCCATTAAGTCCAAATTAGTGACCCAATTATCATAATTAAAGTGTTTAATCATGTTCATTAGATTGATCTTAATCTAGGTATAAATAAGTGTTATTTAACCTAGGGAAGGAGGCTAACACATATTCTAAGCCGTCAAACCTTTCTGAAAAGAAAAACTCTCTGACGTTAAGCTAGCACAACACAAAAGAGATTCAAGCTTCAATCTTGATTGCCTGTTGATCGTGTGGACTCCTTAGAGGCGAGAACCAAGAAGGATTTCGCTACAATGGTTTCGAACTCCAAATCGTTTTATGATTTCGCTTACTAAGGCATACTTTCTATCACCACTTGGCTCATCTTCGTAAGGATCCTGGTTAGGAACCGATTTTATTTTCCACTGCGTATTTTGTTTTGTTTTCGATTTCCCTTCATTGGCATCAGAGCGACTTACGAAGTCCCAAGTTGGATTGGTTGAATCTCATGATCTCTGATTATGATTTCTTTCTATGTGATTTGCTTCATATATGATATGATGTTTTTTCTGATTTTACATGTGACTTGTAAAATTCGTTTGACGACCTTAGACATCGAATTTAATTCTAATTTTTTAACATGTTCTACTTTAATGGATAAACTAGAACATGTTCATATAAACTTTATTGCAAAAAAAAAGAAAAAAAAAACATGTTCATACAAACTTTAGTAACAAATACCACTAGTAATAAAAGCACACATTTTCCACATAAAAACAGAAAAGCACTACTTGATTAAACATATATATAATAATATGGAAAGCAGCAGCTTCATGGCAGCTCCATAGGAAACCTGAAACAAATATAAGAGATTTAGTTGACAAGGGATAATAAAAATTTCCCTTCAACTTAATTCCTTGGCTTGGCTAACTGACTAAATCCCCTTTTAATTATTTGCAAATAAAAAAAATATAATTATATAAGTCCGTATTGATGAAAAACAAAAAACAAAAAAAGACCCCCAATAGTGCGCATGACAATTGGGCCTATGATGGACTGGGGCGAGATAGTTTCTAATAAACCAAGCTTTCTTATTGGGCCAACGGCTTGGTGCCTAGAATTTGATGTCCCTTTTGTCTCCTTACCGACTTCCCCTAGCTTTGGAAATTTGAATGGGATGTGTGTGTAAATTAATTGTCAGAATGTCACTATCGAAGTTGATCTCTCATGGTTACCCTCGATTTCGAACCCAATATGAAACAATTTTCATGTGCCCCATGACAAGTTCCACCGTCAAAAAATGACAAAGAGATATTCCCTACTTCATGGACGGTGGATTGATGCAATTCTAATCAGAAGATTCAGATCCATCCTAGGTTCTAAAAAACCAAAAAATACAACAGTAATCAAATGACCATAGACATAGAATCATTCTCAAGTCGGTTTGGTTCAGTATAGAAAACATGTGAGACCTAAAATGACAAATGCAATAGCATATTTAGCTAGCTAGTGATTACTTTAAAGGGGAGAAGAGAAGTAAAGAGAATGTATTAGTATTACCTTAATGAAATTAGCAACCAGAAGGCAATTGGAGCTGACACTTAGGAGGCAGAGACAAGGCAAGAGTTGGATCAATCCCAAAAGTAGGGAGCCAGTTGGAATTCTTGAAAGAACACAAGCATGTCAAGTCGGCACCCTTGAGAGCGTCGCAACAATCGGAAGAGGGATCAACTGGGTCGGGCTGGGTCACTGATGGCTTGCAAGCAGCTAAACCAGCATCGTCCATCTTACACAACTCCATTGCCCTTGATGAACCCTCACTCATCAATGCAACCGCCATTATTATCAACACCAACTTCCCTTTACCCATACTCACTTTTAATTTCTCAAGGAAACAATTACAATGGTGAGATTGAGATTGTTGTTTCTGAACAATTTTTGGTGGTCTTTAAATAGTAATGAAAGGGGATTAGTTTGGCACCACGAATTTTGGACCCGTGAATGAGAATTGTCACGACTTTGGAGTCACGGGTGCTTCTTCCTTTCTCGGCCCACTGCTTTACAATTTGTCCATAATAGGCCAGCGGCTTTGTTTAATTAGGTTCAGATGCTTTTTTGTAACCGCCATGGAAAGACAATGCTTTTTCCTGAATATAGACATTAGAAATTATTATTATTATGTGATCTGTCAATGGGATTATGAATAAGTTTTAACTACTTGTTTAGCTTAATTACACATGGGTTCTGCAAATCAAGTTTCTAGAGTGTGCATGGAATATAGATAAATTTCATTTGCTTGCCTTCAAAGTATTTTATTTATATAATTACAATAGATTGGTCCCGAGTATTTACAGATGTCTTTGGTATAAATGAGAGACTGATCCTGGTGAGATGAAAAATAGTTGTAGCTATAAGATAAAAGGAGAATCAAGTGCAGAAGAATATTAAAGGAAAAGTGTATTGTTGTTTCTGTATTTCAGATTTGAATAAATAGTACAGGCTTTAGTTGTTAGTTACAATCGATCAGGCTAAGGTATAAGATTTAGGTTTGGTTAGGCATTACCTTTGGAAATTAAAAAAAAAAGTAGCTTTTTAGCTCAAACGCAATACCAAATCATTCATGGGTTGTGTCAAAAGCTAGTTTTGGCAGCAAACGCATCCAAAAACTATTATTTAGGTGCTTTTGAACATTAAGGCTTGGTTTGTGATTGAATTTGGAGATAAAAAAAGCTACTTTTCACCTCAAACACAATGCCAAATAAGTCATAATTTGTGTCAAAAGCTAATTTTCACCGCAAAAGCCAAGCCAACCTCAAAAGTTAATCTTTAGGTGCTTTTGCGTTTCAAAAGTGCTTTTAGACATTAAATGACTAAACTCTCTAAAATATTTTTTCTATTTCTATTTTAATTAGTACCCTTTTTAGACATTTTATCTCTCAACCACATTTTTCTACAACAATACCAAACACTAATTACAATTTTTTACCACAATTTTAAAAAGCACTTTCTCCAAACTGAGATTTTCCAAGATGCAACCGCAACACCAAACTAAGCCTTAAACTAGGAGTCTAGGATAAAGATAAATATACAAGTCATTGGTTTGAATTGTGTTTAGGTGAGAGTAAACCTCTTATCAGTTTGTTTCAAATTTTGAGTTCCCACTAATATTCCCCCGCAAGATGGAGTAGCCTTCAGTTACTCCAATCTTGGATGACAATAGTTGTAGTCACTGCTATGACAAGGTCTTGGTAAGAGCATCTGCAATTTTTGAACTAGAAGCAATGTGAATCACTTGCAGCTGTCCCTTGCTATCTTCTCTCTAACAAACAAATAATCTAATGCTACATGTTTCATTCTTGAGTGAAATACAGGATTCGCACAAGTATACGTAGCACTAAGATTATCACACAAAATTGTTGGAGTAGTTTGCTTAAACTTGCATGGTAGCTCAGACAAAAGGGACTGTATCCATGATACCTCAGCAACAGCAGCTGCAATTGCTCTATACTCCGCCTCTGTTGATGAACGAGCAATTGTAGTTTGCTTCTTGGAACTCCAAGAAATTGGAGTATTTCCTAGCTTAATCACGAAAGCTGAAGTTGACCTTCTATCATTGGGGACACCTGCCCAATCCGAGTCTGTATAGACTGTCAATTTGAAGTTATCTTCCTTTGTGATTTGTAAGCCATGATACAAGGTGCCTTTTAAATATCGTAAGATCCTTTTCAATGCAGCAAAATGAGTTTGTGTTGGCCTTTCCATGAACTGGGACAACCTGTTAACTACATAGGCAATATCAGGTCGTGTGAGACAGAGATATTGCAAAGACCCTATGATTATCCTGTAGGTTTGCTCATCAGCTACTGTCTTTCCATCATTCAACTTAAGAGGAGTGGTTGCTGAGAGTGGTGTGTTTGCTGATTTTGCACCAGCCATATCAATCTTTTCAAGAATCTCAGCAATATATTTGTGTTGAGATAAAAATAAGCCTTTGTTGTTTTCACAACGTCAATTCCAAGAAAGAAATTCAGACTCCCAAGGTCTTTCAAAAAAAAACTGAGATGCCAAGTCTCTCACAAATTGTTGAATAAATGTCGTATTATTACCTATTAAAATAATATCGTCGACATATAGGAGCATAAAGGTTGTAACTCCTTCAACGCATAAATTGCCTTCTGCAATTTTAAAACAAATCTGGGTTTACTCTTGTCATGGAACAAGGGAGGCTGTGTCATATAGACCTATTCATCATGCTTTCCTTGTAAGAAGGCGTTGTTCACGTTAAATTGGTGCAATGGCCAATTTTGAGAGACTGCAAGACAGAGTATAACTGTCACTGTGACTGGCTTTATAACTGGACTAAAGGTCTCATTCAAGTTGAGTCATGGCCGTTGTGTAAAGCCTTTGGCCACGAGATGTGCCTTATACCTTGATATTGACCCATCTGCATTCCTCTTAATCTGGAAAACCCATTTACATCTTACAATCATCCTGTCATGAGGAGGTGGAACTAAAGTCCAAGTATCGTTATTTTGAAGTGCTTTGAGTTCGTCAAGCATGGCTGATTTCCATTCTGAACTCTGAATTGCAGGTGAAACACTTGTTGGCTCAATTGGACTAGGCATAGGATGCTTGGTAGCAGCAAACAGCTTCTTAGGTTTAAAAATGTTATTCTGTGATCTAGTCACCATATTATGAGTTCTCTATGGAGCAAGGTTAGTGACAGGTAAGGAATTTATTGTTTCTGGAGTGATATGGGAAGTGTTTAGGGGACTTACCGTTGTGTCACTGCCAAAGGGTTGCATTGCCGAGATTGATGAGATGGGATTTATTTCTGTAGTTGAACTTGGTGCACATTCTGAGGAAGGAGAAACTATTGTAGTAACAGTCACATCAGAGACCGAGACAAGTGGTGATAGTTCATCAGAGAATTCTTGAGGAACTGAATAAACTTTGCTAAATGGAAATTATACTTCATTGAAAAGATCATGCATTAATGTGTAAATGCATTGTGAAACAATGTCAAGACAGAGATATGCACTTTGGCTTCTGGAGTATCCCATGAAAACGCAAGGTTTGGACCGAGGCTCAAATTTATGAGAATTATATGGCCTTAGCCATGGATAGCAAAGACATCCAAATGTCTTGAGTTTGGTGTAATTTGGAGCTTCATGAAATATAGATTCAAAAGTACCTTTATTATTCAGAACTTTTGTAGGCAGCCTATCTATTAAATAGACAACAGTCAGAAAAGCAAATGGCCACTAAACAAGCGGCATTGAAGCTTGATGAAGCAAAGTCAAACATGTCTCAACTATTGTTCGGTGTCTTCTCTCAACAGTTGCATTATGCTCTGGAGTATACGGTGGCGACCTTAGATGTTGTGTGCCAGATGAGTCCAAGACATCTTTTAACTTCTCAAATTCTCCTCCACAATCTGAATAGAGTGTTAAAATAGGCACATTAAAGTACTTCTCAACATTTAATTTGAATGTGGTGAATGTTGAATGCAAATCTAATTTTCTCTTCAATGGATAGAACCACATGTATTTTTTATAGTGGTCCACAAAAGTCACATGATACTTGTAGCCATTTATAGAAGTTATTCTGCTGGGTCCCCAGACATCGTTGTAAACAACTTTTAAAGGTCTAGAAGATTTTATAGTTGAAACAGGAAATGGCAACTTGTGCATTTTATTGCAAGTGCAAGAATTACATAATTGATCTAAATTCTTTCCAAAACAAGGTAATTGGAACTATTCACTACAAATTGCAAAATCCTAGAATTTGGGTGCCCAAGACGTTGATGCCACACCACACTGGACGCCTTTGTTCCTACCATAACTAATGCACCTTTATTGATAACTGGCTCTGCTGCATTCAACTCATAAATCCCACTTCTACTCTGGCCTTGTGCAAGAAGCTCCCTCGAAGACAGATCCTTCATAAGATAATTAAAAGGAAAAAATTAAACAGAGGCATGGTTAGTAAGGCAAAATTTAGAAACTAAACATAAATTAGTATCCGCCTTTGAAACAAGTAAAACATCTAATTGAAATTTTTTATTTGGGGTTTGAATAGAGGCAGAACCAGTGTAAGATATGGGTAGTCCAGAGCCATCGCCTTTGACCAAAGCATTTATTCCAGTGTAGTGTTCCAGCTTGTCAAGACTTGCAGCATTTGAACTTACATGATGCGAGGCATTAGTATCAAGCAACCATCCATTCTGAGGCATAACTAATGCACCTTTATTGATAACTGGCTCTGCTGCATTCAACTCATAAATCCCACCTCTACTCTGGCCTTGTGCAAGAAGCTCCCTCGAAGACAAATCCTTCATAAGATAATTAAAAGGAAAAAATTAAACAGAGGCATGGTTAGTAAGGCAAAATTTAGAAACTAAACATAAATTAATATCTGCCTTTGAAACAAGTAAAACATCTAATTGAAATTTTTTATTTGGGGTTTGAATAGAGGCAGAACTAGTGTGATCTATGGGTAGTCCAGAGCCATCGCCTTTGACCAAAGCATTTATTCCAGTGTAGTGTTCCAGCTTGTCAAGACTTGCAGCATTTGAACTTACATGATGCAAGGCATTAGTATCAAGCAACCATCCATTCTGAGGCTTTGAAGCACTAGTTGCACCATGTGCAGATGGTTGATTGTATGAATTCTTTGGCCGAATCTGAAAGCAATTTTTGGCGATATGACCAACCTTATCACAGAACTAACACGTTGGCCTTGCATAGTTATTCTTTTTCTGCACAAAGCTACTGTGAGATCCATTAAACTTATTATAATTAAATTTATTGTTGGACCCTTGACTAAACTTAACTGGATTGAGGTGTTTGACAGCAGCATTTGCAGTATACATCATGACACTGGTCGAATCTTGGTGTTGCAAGAAGGCCTCATATTCAACCATTTTGTCAAGTAATTCTTCAGAATTGGTCGAGCTATCTCTAGCCCGTATACCAGCAGAAATTTCTCGAAATTCGGCACCAATGCCATTGAGAACATGAATCACTCGTTCGTCCTCATGAATTGGAAAGTTAATCAAGGCTAGCTCATCAGCTATATGCCTAATAGTTTGGAAATATTCTTGAACTGTTCGTGGGCCTCGAGGCTGGAGCAAATTTTCTCGAAGCTGCATCATTCTCGAACGAGATTTGTTGGCAGGCATGGCTTGAATCTTCAACCATGCTGCCTGAGAGGAAGAACATGATGCAAAAAATGGAAAAACTTATTCAGAAGCAGAAGAAAGAATACCAAGTAGGAGCAACTGATCCTGCTGCACCCAATGTCCAAAAGTTGGATTCAGAACTTTGACTGAAGCATCTTCTTCTGAAGAAACCAATGCAGGTGGACAGACTTTAGTCCCATCTATGTAACCGGTGAGGTTATGCCCAGTAAAAAGAGAAGAAAATTGGCCTCTCCACGACGAGAAATTGTGTGATGTGAGTTTGATTCGAAGATGCGCTGCAACATTAATGTGATGAGTGGCGGCAGACCGTTTGATTGAGCAATGGTCTGAGTATTTGTGTTTGGAAGTGTTGGGAGTGCTGGAAGAGATTTTTGTTCCAGTCGACATTGTGAAAAGAAGAAATGAGTGAAAAGAAAAGAAAAATCAGATATTTAGATTACCGAGCTCTAATACCATAAAGGAGAATAAAGTGCAGAAGAATATTAAGGGAAAAGTATATTGTTGTTTCTGTATTTCAGACTTGAATAAATAGTACAAGCTTTAGCTGTGAGTTACAATCGATCAGGCTAAGGTATAAGATTTAAACTAGGAGTCTAGGATAAAGATAAATATACAAGTCATTGGTTTGAATTGTGTATAGATGAGAGTAAACCTCTTATTAGTTTGTTTCTAATTTTGAGTTCTCGCTAATATAAGATTGACAACAACAATTTAAATTATTGTCCCAATTTTAGTTGTGTGAGTTTAATTTAAGAGTAAAAAGTTGGTTATTCTTAACCGAAACTAATAACAGTCTACTTTGAACACAACACTCTAAAACCTTACTATTCAATTATTCTTGCAAAACCATGTGAGAAACGAAGCTATTGCCACATCTTTTCACAACACATGTCCAAGTATATATAACCAATGGTAGTGAGCCAGAGAATTAATTGGTGTCTAATAATATCAACTATATCAATTGAAATTTGAAAGTGATCATATATATCCACAATGTTTATTCTACTCTATTGCTCATTGTTCTTAGCGAGGAGTTTGTTTTCTCTCTCTCTTAACGATAAAGATTAATTGATCAATACTGTTAATAGTATTGATAGTCTCATAGTATTCAAATTTTTCTTGATATATTTACAAGTATTTAATCTTGATAGTATTCCATCTTAATTTGTTATTTCTATATGTTTGCTTAAGACTAATTATTTAAATAAGGGCTTAATCTTTGTAAAAATGTTTGATTTAGAGCTTAATCTCTTAATTTGGTCGAATAAGGACCTAAGAGTAAGGTTAATGAATCCGGTAAAAGTCTATTTTGGTGCAAAATATCCAAAAAAAAAATCCAAAGAACACTCCTTTTTTGCATTCCTTAGGTGTGGTAAAATAGGATTGCTACAGTACCGTGCTATATTTGGTAGCAAACACCTAATTCCTTTATTTTTCCTTTTCTCTTTTTTAAGCATAAATAGTTAGAATAAAATTATAAAAAATATATCATTAAAATGTTCTCATCAAGATCTTTAAAATGAGATGTATATTGACTATATTTTGAAATAATTTTTTAAAAAATTATATATATAAATAGTATTTTATTGTAACAGTGTGTTTGGATAATTTTTTTGGAGGATCAGTAAAGGCCAGGAAAGGATGGGAAAGGAAGGACTCTTGAAGAAAAGGATGGGAAGGACCAATTCCTATTTGGATTGGATAAAATTGATGAGGGAATGGAAGAAAAGGACCATCTAATATTCCTTGTTTGGATTCACTATGTAAAGGAAAGGACGGACCACATTTGTAAAGAAAATATGAGTAATTTAATAAATTAGATTAGGGTAATTTAGACTTTTGATAAAAAAAAAGCTTTTCTCCAATTTTCTCTCTCCGGTACTCCAATTTGGAGTACCAAGGAAATTGGAAATATAAGGATCAAGAAGGACCAAAATTGGTCCTCCAAAACCCATGGACCAAATCTAATATCCAATCCAAACCTGAGTTATTAACCAAAAAGACCTCTCGTCCCGTCCTATCCCATCCCGTCCCTTACTGGTCCCTCAATACAAACACACTATAAGAGTTTAATAATATAATAATATATTTGGTGATTTGGTGTAAAGGACGTTAGAGTAAAAAAATAATTAGTGTAAGTATATTCCATAATGATTCATTCTTAAGACCAAAATGGTATATAAAATAGTGTTATACATTGGTCTTGCTCTAATGTTTCAATTTCGGCTCAAATAAGAGCTTGATGTGATTGTTAAAAATTGAAAAGTTAACATGTGGCAGTAGAAAATGGAAACAATTGGGTACCTTTATTAGGAAAATTACAAATAAGGGCAGTCTATGGGGAATAATTATTGCTTGTTACTATGCCAAATTATAATTTTCATAAAGGAAATAAGAATTTTAGTAATTATTTAAAAGGATGTTGATATGCCACATTTACCCTCTATTTAAAGTTGAATTTTCATTTTCCTACCCATCAACACCACCAACCCTAATTCCCAAAATGCGTTTCTCTAAATTGCTCTATTAAAAACTCCGGTGTAATTGTAATTATCACTAGTAAATTAACAATTTACTTATGTCGTCAAGATGTCCAATCGTACAAGTCATATAACTATGAAACTATGAAAGCAAATACATTCCAAAACATAACTTTTTGCCAATCTTCTTGTTACCCTTGGAATTATTAATAAACGATTAATCTCAATTAAACTCCAACCTTATATACTATATATACATATACAATAAATCATTTGCTCTATTGTCATTTCTGGTGGGTTATATTCAAAGATTATGCACTTTTTTTACATTGAATTTTGTTTTAAAAAGTATAAAAAAAGAGTGGATGGTTTTTATGGAAATAGAGAAAAGACAAGGATCTAACTAGCTTGGAGCTGACCTGGTGGTAATGGACAAAAATTGAAACTACTTTTTAATATCCAAAAGTATCAAGGAAGAGCAAGAAAGCCTAGTAAGACTGAAAGCGGTAAGGATTATCTACCAGAGACGAAAAGAATGGGAGTAGAGCAGGTTCACAATAGGATTGGAAATAAGAAGTGGATAAACTCAATCCGATGGGTAGGAAGATGAAAATTTAACTTTAAATAAAGGCTGAAATCTTAAATAGGTCCCCGAACTTTTTCATAAATCTCAAATAAGGGCCTGAACTTTAAAAAAGGTCAAATAAGGGCTCCAACTCTTAAGAAAGTCTCAAATAGGTCCAATCCGTTAAATAAAACGGCGCATGAATTACACTCAACATAAGAGGCGCGTGAACAAATCAGATGGTGACACGTGGACTTTATATTTCTGATTTTATTAAAAAATTAATAACTTAAACTAAAAAAATACAATTTCACTGGTACAATTCCGGAGGAATTCGGCGAGTTACAATCTTTGGTGTTTTTAACATTTTCTCAAATCATTTCACCGGAGAGTTGCCACGAAGCATGGACCGACTTCCCAATCTGACAACTTTTCGAGTTTTCCGTGACAAGTTAACCGGATTATTGGCACCGGAATTCGGCCTCCATTCGATGCTCAGAGAATTTGATGTTTCAGAGAATCCGCCTCCAATGACGGCTCGACCACCGCCAATGGTGGAGACAAGAGCAGATTTTGCTAAAGAGCGGCGCCACCAAGCGTAATGCATATGCTGATAGCGCCAAAGGCAGAATCCGGAGTTCCTGCTGGTAAAAACGAGTCTACCTCTGGCGACGAGTTTGCGGTACAGGGGAGGTGATAAGACTTCAACTACTTATGATTTAGTGGAGTAGATGCATTACTTGTATTGAAGTGTGTGTTCCAAATCTTTTGACTTGAGATCTATACTTTGCATTGCATTAACAAGTGTATCAATCTTTACTCCAAAGCAATTAAAACTTAAACACTGAATTATCTAAAATGGTTTCTGGAAAAAGATTGCAGAAAAGATGTACAATACATCCTTCTTTCCCTTCGCCTTGAGGTCTTTTGCTTGTTTTGTTCGCCTATTTTAGTTGCTCAGCTCTTGCTCAACCTTTAGGTCTGTTGAACATTCGAAATAGCGTAGATAAATGTGCGACCTATCAAGAGACTTTTCTGGCTAATCCATGGCTAAGTGGAACCACCGCCTGCAAGAATAACTTTCTTTTTCTAGTGACTTTCTTCTTCTTTCTTCATTTCTAAAGTTCAAGGCCGTGTTGCCTCTGTTTTGTTTAGTGTGGAAAGATTGAATTGCGTATAGAAAGCTAACAGAAAATTTCAACTAGCTAGCAATTCACCAAGTTTTGACAGGGAACAAAAAGATAGCAGAAAAGAAGAAAAATATGATATACCATGATAAGGAAATGAAAGAGAGATGACCCAGGCAAGCAAAAATTTAGTGTGATTAAAGTGAATGAAAGGGGAAAAATAAAAGGAAATATAATTCTGGCAATTGGTGAAGAAATCATAGTTCCCACAGAACCAATATTCAACACCTGCAACTGACCCCAAGTTTTTCATTTAAACAACTTGCCTAATGCCTATAATCTATATATATATGCAATAAATCAAATAGTATATTTGCTGATTCAAGACTAGGCAAATTAATTAAATGTTTGCTTTCTTTTGACTTTATGTTAAAACTTTTTTGGGCCATTTTTTTCCCTTACATTTCAGATGCAATTGTCCTGCACTTTTTAGTTAAGGCAGAGTTCAAAGACTTTAGACTTGAGAAGGAAAAATAAAAATATATATAGTCATAATTGAATTGAATTAACAAAGAAAATAAGGATCTATAAAGCTCATTTATTTAGTTAGATGAGGATCTGACAGGCTCCACTATCCATAACTTGGTCATGCTGCTATATCTATGATGGATTGGAGATTATATTGAAAGTTGTCCATAAGCCCTGTTCGTAGTTGGAGACTACAGGAGGAAAAAGCGCGATCGTTACTTGTCTACATGGAAGCTGACCTCGTTCCACAAATTGTATTTCACAGAAGGAAGCATTTTGTCCAACTTGAAAGAAAATAATCTCATCGGAAGTGGTGGCTCAAGGAAGGTTTACCGGATCACCATAAACCGCTCCGGTGAATCTATAGCCGTGAAGAAAATCTGGAATGCTAAAAAACTGGATTACAAACTTGAAAAAGAGTTCTTGGCAAAATGAAACTGGTGCCGGACCAAGCTTGAAGACGGGCCAGTTTCAAATAAGAAAAGGAAAATAAGAAAAATGAAAAAGAAATAAAATGATAATTAAATAAATTGAAAAAAAGGACTTAACGACTAAGTCTAACTTTCCATCCATATTAACAGCGCGTTTTGTTCACTCTCTAGTGGGTGGACTTATTTGAGCCTTTCTTAAAAGTTGGAGCCCTTATTTGGCCTTTTCTTAAGTTCAGGTCCTTATTTGAGATTTATGGCAAAATTCAGGGACCTATTTGAGATTTCAGCCTTAAATAAAAGGAAAATGTGGTATTTTAATATCCTTTTTAATAATTTGTAAAATTCTGATTTCCTTTCTGATAAATACACTACAAAAAAATTGAGTATTAGCGGCTTTATTATTTTGGGGGTCCAATTAACCCCCGGCGAATCCTTTGACTATTAAGAAAATCTAATAAGATTTCAATGGGGTCGAAATCCCGTCGGTCTCAAATTCACCATTCTTCTCTAATTTTCGTATTTCTCACGCACACACTGTCAATTCAGAAAAATCAAATTATATTTTCTAATTTTCTTCTCTAAGATTACAACTTATTTGACAGACTGCATTGAAATTAAATTTTTGTTTGAATAGCATGTGTTATTAATTACTGTGCCTATGATATGATATGCTTTTAGGGTGTTTATCTCTGTGGATATCATTTTGAGAAGTCATACGGAGCTACACCCCTACTTGATTGTTCATCATATCATTCTCCGTATCTCAACTGAATTTCTTTCTTTTTTCTTTTTCTTTTTTTTTTTAAATTATTATGCATATCTTTTGTTTCTATCTCAATCCTGATGTAAGCTAGTTGCCTCCTTCCTGTTGGGAAGGCCTGCAATAATATACACGTGCGGAAGCAAACAAATACCAATCCCACAAACTAACAACAATATCCAAACCAATGATGCAAAACAGTTAAAATAATTAACCAATCCACCAAGCAGATATATCTCAACCAAGCAAGCAGTAATACGAATCTGGCAACAATCAAGAAAAATAAAGAACACCAAATTTACGTGGAAAACCCTTCAGTGTGAAGGGAAAAAACCACGGGGCAAAACCGGATAAAAATCCACTATGAGAAATAAGCAATCACAATAGTTCAAGTCTAAGCTAATTGCCCAAAGCCTAAACACCAACAAATTGGAACTAAAAATACAAGGATTACCTCTTTGGATCACCAAGAAATCAATCCCAAAGAAACCCAATTTGTTGCCCACTTATTTCTCTCCCTTGCACTCTCTATGAAACAAGAACCAAATTATCTTCACCACGTTGAAACCACTCACAAGCTTCTTGCAAGTAAACTAATCAAAGAGCAAAAGATTGCTCACTTGTTCTTCCAACGTGCGGCGTCGCTTGTCCGCGATTCTCCCAATTGCCAAAATTGAATTCGGCCTTGAATCACAAAAGCTTGCGCCGCCACTTACAATTAATTGCGCTGCTCTCAATCTGCAATTCTCAATTGATTTCACAATTTTTAGCCAAAGCCAATTCGCTTTTATATAGCTAAACCAATGTCGGTTAAATAAAACAAAACCCTTTTTTCCTAGGTTTTATTAATAGCTCATTTATATATAAAAATGCATATAATTTGTTGAGATATAAGATCGAATATGCACTAAATCTAAAAATAAATGAACTATTAATTAAAATAAAAGAATTGTTGCGGGTTCTGCCTCCCAGTAAAAGTGGGTCGATTTATGGGTGTACAGCTTTGCAATATCACATTTCCCGGGGGTTTTAGCCCCCGTTAATTGTTACAATCACCGGGGGTTTGTTTAACTCCCAGTAAATACTACATTTATCGGGTGTCGATGGAACACCCGCCTAAACTTTTAACGAGGCTCACATAGCCGGGCCACTTCCGAGGGTTGCCTAAGGCCCGGTAAATCTTTGATCCGGGGGTTGCAACCCCTGATAAAAGTATGTTTTGACCCCCACTAAAAGTCTTATGTTCTGTAGTGATATAATTTGAAATGGTATCAAGCAATAATTGTTTTTGATAGACCACCCTTATTTGTAATTCTCTCTACATTATTTGAGTCAAAACGGGAACCGTTAGGTTCTAATTTGACCATATGGATAGGTTAAACTCTAAATCGAGCATTTTTAAGTTAATTTATTAGTTTTTCATTCAAGTATTTGCGCGTATAGTGATTTATTTTAATTAATAATGAAATTGCAACCCAAATTTGTAATATAAACTATAAGATTCCATCACCAAAATACATTATTTTTTGGAGGAAGCTAAAATACATTTTTGATAACTTATTTTTAATATTGCAAGATAAATTTTTTGATATATTTATATATCTATCGACGTAAATGTAGTACATGATATGATCTATAAAATTAATTATACATATAGTATCAATTAGCATTAATTACTCTGCATGGGATGAATCCATATATAAATCATGGAGAATCAATATTCAATAACCTTTACTAATAATGAGTGGCAATACATTAAAAATGAAAATTGTGGGACAAAAAGGACCCCTATATCTTCTTTGCACGTTTACATAGTGACAATAACCCACTAAGTTCTTATTCAGAAAAACCTTTACAATAAAACAAGAAAAATGCTTACATATTGTTTTATGCAAAAAATTAAGGGTTTCACCCTTGTTTCTAATATGTGAGAGTGGGAAATTGATATCTAAATAAGAGATTGCAATTGTTCAAAATTAAATAAATTTATTAAGAACACTGGGAAATTACAAATGGTTTGAGATTCAATGATCTCGAATGCTTGATTACAAGAGCTTGGAAATGATCTAAGTTAAGGGAACTACTAATTTGCAAAGTTAATCTACTTTTAAGGATTACTTCTAAAATTCTAGACAACTATGAGATTTTCTTGACTTCTTGTCTTTGATGAATTTTCCAATCCTTTGGACATAAGAAAAACTCTTATTAATAGTGTCCAAATCATATATATATATATATATATATATCATATATATCATATATATATATATATATATATTAAAACTGTAGATGTTGGAGAAAAGGAAGGTTATTAATTATTGATGCCTCCTCCTTCTGACAAGTGGCATGTGTCCCTGAATGCCATGCGTCCAATTTATATATATTAAATTGATTGATTGATTGATTTGAATATTTTGATCAAATTAATATACTATTTGATTGATTGATTAATTGATTGATTGATATGAATATTTTGATCAAATTAAAATCAATTAGCATTAATGCTATTTAGTTTTGAATTTCAAATACTTACCCAACTAATATAAATAGGCATGCTATGATATGTCATATATTAGGTTTTGAAAATTTCTTTCAAATCTCTATTTTGCTTTGATTTTTTTTAGGGCTGATCAATTTTTTTCGATTATTTCAAGCTTTTTTTTTTGTGATATTGTGAAATGATGATTGTTGATAATATGAAGAAAATTGATTTGTATTGGAGGAGGTGCTATCATTTTTGTTTTTGGGTTGATTTCATAAAGCTCATATATTACCTTGATTATGAAGTCTAAACAAAGGGTTTCTCAATTCTATTCGTTTTTTGTTTTTTTAATTTTATTTTCTCCTTGATTATTACATAAAAAGTGGTAAGTTTAAACTTTCTTCTTCATCTTTTATATATACATAAATAAATTTCTCTATTCAACCGTTCAAATATTGTATATCATTGTTTTGGGATTGAATAGCAATTCGTTGTTCGACATTTTTCTTTTTTGTTTTTTTTTTTTACATTTTTAAAATTGATTTCATGTTTCATGCAAAGAGTTTCAAGTGGATATTTGATTGTATTAGTGATCAATCCAATATTCTTCATTATATAATTCTCAATGCAATTTGTCTTTATTTCCTTTCAATTTGTTATTCTCTCCCTCATTATACATAACAAAGTGGTAAATCTTTTCTTTTTTTGCACAAAACAAAGAGGTAATTGAAGAAAGCTTGAACAATTTTAAATTTATTAATTGGCTATATTAATTGTTATTTACGTGTGAAAGTCTTAAATTATATTAGAAAAGAGTTAAAATGTCTAAAATATTTTTCTTTTATCATTGTTTCTAACTAATTTGTTTAAAGTAATTTTCTATATGTAATGTATTATATTTCTCTTCCACTAATAAAATTATTTAAATTAATAAAATGCCATTTAAAAAACCTAACATATACATTTTTGGAAAAACAATGTAAATAAAATTATTATTAATAACATATATGTTAATTGAATAATATCAAAAAAGTTTAAGAATAATTCAAATATTCTATATATTCTAGAAATGATGATTTCAATTAATTAATTTCCTGCATAAAAGTTACTTAAAAAGAACTTTTTTATATTGGTCAAATTTAAAGCAATTATAATTAATCTTCATATTAATTAACTAGATCAATTATTCTATCAATAATTATTCACTTTCTATAAATTGTAGTAAAATTTGAATTCTAAAAATTTAATTTCGGTGATTAATTTTTATTAATTTACATATGTAGTGACTAACTAATTCTTTCAAATAATCAATATGCTACATAAATTTGGTT
This sequence comes from Corchorus olitorius, assembly GCA_001974825.2. Lineage (NCBI taxonomy): Eukaryota > Viridiplantae > Streptophyta > Magnoliopsida > Malvales > Malvaceae > Corchorus > Corchorus olitorius. The sequence goes on from AWUE01019283.1 coordinate 124,728, forward strand.
TCCCACCTAAAAGATAGAATTTGAATTAATAAAAGTAAATTTACATCGTAAGCATGGTAAACAATCATTAATAATGATTTCCTTCAATTAACTTCAATTAGTAATTATGTTGAAAAATATATTTGATTGATTGAACATGCAAAATAAATAAATGAATCAAGTTAGTTGTTAGTTAACTTTGCCAATCAAATTTATAATTGATGGATGATTATTTAATTTTTCCATAAATAAATAAATAAATTAGTAATTATGTTGTCAAAAAAATAACTTGATTTTTTTTTCCACTAAAAAAAATTGATTGAACATGCTAAATAAATAAATGAATCAAGTTAGTCCTTAATCAACTTTGTCAATCAAAGTTATAATTGATTGATGATGATTTGATTTTGCTATAAATAAAAGAATCAATTAGTAATTATGTTAGCAAAAAAATAAATTGATTGAACATACTAAATAAATAAATAAATCAAATTAGTCGTTAATTAACTTTGTCAATCAAAGTTATAACTAATTGATGATTATTAAATTTTGTCATAAATAAATGAATCAATTAATAATTATGTTAGCAAAAATAAACTGATTCAACATGCTAAATAAACAAATGAACCAAGTTAGTCCTAAGTCAACTTTGCCAATAAAAGTTACTCCTATAATTTTTCCATGAATAAACGAATCAATTAGCAATTATGTTAGCAAAAAAATAAAATTGATTGAACATGCTAAATAAATAAATGAATCAAGTTAGTCGTTAGTTAATTTTGCCAATCAAAGTTGTAATTGATTGATGATTATTTAATTTTACCATAAATCGCTACCAAAAAAATTACCATAATAAATAAATCAATTAGTAATTATGTTACCAAAAAATAAATTATTGAACATGGTAAATAAATAAATGAATCCAAGTTAGTCGTTAGTTAATTTTGTGAATCAAAGTTTTAATTGATTGATAATTTTTAATTTTACCATAAATTGCTAACCAAAAATTTACCATAAATAAATAAATCAATTAGTGATTATGTTACCAAAAAAATTAATTATTGAACATGCTAAATAGACAAATGAATCAAGTTAGTCATTAGTTAACTTTGTCAATCAAAGTTATAACTGATTGATGATTATTTAATTTTACCATAAATAAATCAATCAATTAGTAATTATGTTAGCAAAAAAATCAATTGAGGATGGTGTTAAATAAATTGATCCAAAAAAAAAAGAACATGCTAAATAAATCAATCAATCAACTTAGTCGCTCGTTAACTTTGCCAATCAAAATTATAATTGATTCATAATTATTTAATTTTACCATAAATAAATCAATCAATTAGTAATTACGTTATGCAAAAAACTAAATTGATTGAACATGCTAGCTAAATAAATGAATCCATTAGTCGTTAATTAAATTTGTCAATCAAAGTTATAATTCATTGATTGATTGACTATAATAAAATTAAAATTAATTGATTGATTAATTCACCATAAATCATGACATATTCCCTAAATTAATCACCACCCATGTTACAAGCTTCATATTCACTACTATATATATGATATGTAACTTCGTTTAAAAAATTTACAACACATTCTCATTCTCTAGCGTCATTCTTTCTTTACTTTAAACCTTTTTATTTTGATTTGCTTTTCTTCCATTAGAGAAATCAAAATGCAAGGCTTTCATTTTCTAAAACAAGTATTTCAAATTATAGATCATTAGGAAGATTGAAGGTTCACATCACAAGATTATGGGAAGCTATTAATACGAAAAATGAAGAATTCATCGGTCTGGGCATGATAGTTTAAGATGAACAAGTACGTACTTTTAAAAATTTTAAATGTTGCAGATTTTTAAATTTTTTTTTTAAATGGAGAATTCATCGGTCTGGGCATGATAGTTCAAGATGAAAATGTTGATGATTACTAAAATAATCTATTATGATGGCAGATACACTTTTATCCATCCACCCAATTCCAAAGATAAAGATTGAAGATGTAGATTCAATACATAAAACCACAACCTTCGAAATTGGATGTTCATCAGAAGAGGTTGTCAAAGAGTCACCATCAAAGAAACAATGCACGAGGGAGTGGAATGATTTTCTTTCTTTTTTTTGCTACAAAGAAGGATTTTCTTTCTACCAAAGACAAAAAAAAATATGTTTCTTTTATCATGAATAAGATGATTAAATAATCCAAACATTTTATTTTATATTAACACATGTCCTTTCAATGATTTTTATGTCTTTTTTATCTTACTAATTTGTTTACATTATGTTGTTCCAATTTAATACTTTAACATTATCAATCAATATTTTACATCCTCCTCAATTTTAAAAAAGGAACAAAATTAAAATCATACGACATTCCTCAACGGTAATTTTTTTTAATTATTCTTCATCCCCGGGCAATGACCGGGTTATAAACTAGTATATATTAAAACTGTAGACGTTGAATAAAATGAAGGTTATTAATTATTGAGACCTCCTCTTTCTGACAAGTGGCATGTGTCCCTGAATGCCATGTGTCCAATTTATAGTATATATTAGATTGATTGATTGATTGATTGTTTTGAATATTTTGATCAAATTAAAATCAATTAGCATTAATCTTATTTAATTTTAAATTTCAAATACTTATCCAACTAATATAAATAGGCTTGCTATCATGTGTCATATATTAGGTTTTGAAGGTTTTTGATATTGTGAAATGATGATTTATGAAGAAGACCAATTTTTTTTTCAATTATTTATCAAGCTTTTTTTCTTGATATTTTTGAAATGATGAAGAAGACTGATTTATTATAGGAGGAGGTGCTATAAATTTTTTTTTTGGGTTGATTTGATACCGTTAATATATTATCTTCGTTATGAAGTCTAAACAAAAGGCTTCTCAATTATATTCGTTTTTTGTTTCTTAATTTTTGTTTCTCAATTAGATAACAAAGTGGTAAGTTTAAATTTTTTTCTTATTTTTTACATATACATAAATACATTTCTATATTCAACAGTCAAAATATTATATATCATTCTTTTCAGATTTCAATTTCAAGATTTTATTCTCACCTTTGTGTCCACAATTCTTAATCTTATTCCCACACTTTTTATAGGTGCTATGGACAAATTTTCGGGTGAACGCACTCAAGGCGAGAAAGAGATACTTACAAAGAGATGTTTCAAGATGCAAGATGGTCTCGCAAGAGTATGCAGAATTGGTGGATAGATAATGCTGATGAATTCGCCACAGTTGAGGGCCAATTTCAAAAAACAATTGTCTGATTTGTATGAGAGGTTTCATGAAGTCTATGTTATTTTTGGTAGTCAATCCCAATGTGATTGAAAATATTGTACTTGGTTCAAAATTATTATTATTTCTGTCATGGATCAGTAAAATCTACCAAACTTATTATTTTTATCTTTTTATTTTAATACTATATTATTATTTCGACTGTATTTTATTTATTCATATCGTGATGTTAGCATGCATAAATAATCAATGTAGCAAAGAAGAAATCGAACCACCATTTTTTTAATCTTTTTTTTAGTTAGATGTTAGTTTTAATGGCCCATCCGTATGTGCATATTAATTTATAACTGTGAAAAATTGGATCATTTAAGTGTTTGGTCTTATCTTAATGCTTCATGAGTTCATGTGACTTAACTTTTATTTTTTACCGGACTATTGTAAATTAGAATACTTAAAGAAGGTTGAACAATTTATTTAAAAGAAAGTTGAAAACAAGTGCACCAACCAAAAACTAATGATTACTTTAATTTCACCAAAAAATAAAGCTAAAATGATTACTATTTAATTTTGGCAACTGAATGAATCAATTAGTAATTATGTTAGAAAAAAAATACGAATTTCAAGGGAAACTTGGTGATTTGCTGCAAACAATGCAATTAATTAGCAATTGAATGGAATTAGAATTAGTAATTACCTGAGAAAAAAAATTAATAATTTCAAAGGTAAATCAATAGTAATTACGTGATTATTATCAATTAATGTAGATATTCCTAATTCTAATTTATTGGTACTGGCTATTTAATTTGAGTAATGCTACACAATTTGTCTATTTGATCCGCAAAATGTCCCGCCTAACGTGGCATTGTAAAAATTACTATAATTTCTAAAACCCTATTTAATACTAATACTCTACAATCAGGGATTTACCTTGCAAACCCTCATTATTAATAACTAGGGGTTAAATTTGGAATTAATTTGTAATTATTAGGTGGGATATAGATGGTGGTAAAATCAAGCAAAAAAATATTTTCCATTTAATTTTGCCATAAATAAATGAATCAATTAAAGTTATTATTCAATTAATTGATTAATTAATTTAGAATTGTAAATTAACATTTGATCAATCAATTAAATTGATTAATTGATTAATGATCAATCAATTGATTGATTAATTAATTGATTAATTGATCAATCAATTAATTGATTGTTTAATCTACCTTTGAAATCAGTATAATATATATGAGTTTAAAATTCTAAATTACATTTTAGGTCCATCGAAACAAACCAGAAAATTCTAAATTAACTATCAAAACGAAATTGGCCCAATTACTTCACGGTCTCCACCACAATTGCGAAAATAGGTTTATGTGTCTTTTTATCATGTCTTCATTAAAATACAACTAATATCAAATATGATTATTTATTTAACTTTAACCATTTTTTAGGATAGACACGAAATTGAATAGGTAGAAGAGAAGAGCAATTTTGTCACAGACAAAATTCAAGAAATATTTGGCCCGCAATTGGTGAGGACATTCATCCAAGTAATGTTGCATATACACAAAGCAATCTTATCAATTCAGGCAGCCCAAATCAAGAAAACTTGCACACACCTAGCCAAGGTCAACGAACCGAGAATAATATGTTTGGTCATACACCTATATCTAGCAACCTATTTCAAGGTACTTCATCAAGAATATTATTACATTTATTAAATAAGATCTTATTAATCCTATACCATTATTCAACTCAAAAACCGTGATATCAATATAGGTATGCATAATCAACGAAGCCCACTTACACCTCTTCATCAATCGCCAAATTTTGCAATGAATTTTTTGTCATAAAGACAAAATTCAAGAAATGTACGGTCCGCAGTTAAAAAAGGAACAAGGTGATCAAAATTTTAGACCCTCCATTTTAAAAAAGGAACAAAGTCAAAACCATATGAGATTCTCAATCGTTTTTTTAATTGTTTTCCATTCCCGGACAACAACCGGGTTATAATCTAGTTTGTGGTTAATTAACCACTCATCCGAATTTAATTCAACATGTTAATTGCATTTAATTTGTTCCCATTTTAAGTGGGAATAACCAGCCATTAAGTTACTTAATTAACCATAATTAACTTCTTAATTAACTACCAAGGTCTTATTATCTCATAAGTTCATTAGTAATTAAATCCAAGTCGAAGTACATATTTGGTTTACTCTCCAAAAGCCCAAATATATTAGGTTTGACCCTAATACTTAATTTGCAACCCAACAATTGCCCCAAATCAAATATTGATTTATGTCATCATTATTTGATTTATTACCATTTAATTTCTTTTTGCCCGTTTGAAAGTTTTACTATCCCAAACTAACAACGGCTCTAAACCCTTCAACTTCTCTTAATTGACAGTTAATGTCTTTGTGTTTCAATTAACTTCCCACTAATTCAAAACTTCTTTGAACGTGGTTTTTCTTAGAGTAACATCCTTTTTTCCATTGAAGAATCATTCACTTCAATTTTCACTTTATCTGATCAACAAAATTAAACCAAAAAATAAACTTCTTGATCACTAATCATGGCTGCTCCTCTTCTTAATCTGATTACAAGAAACACCGAATATTACCCTTTTTCTAGTCTTAGAATTCGATCAATGTCAGGTTTCTTGCCTTGCATGTCACGCCTTGATGGAGTTACTACATCAGGACCAACGTCATCGAATGCAAATTCCATGGAAACATGGTTGCCACTACCAAGTAATCAAGACATTTTGATGCACACACCTAGAGTAGCAATTCTCGAAACTTTCTGTGGAGATCCTCATGACCTTCCAATTCAAGAATGGCCATTCTTCATTGGTGAATTCAAACAATGGTATCTCAAACTTTACCCTCACTTTTTAGCTTCTTGGTGCAAGCTTGGAATTCTTTCTATGCTTGAACGGTCTAATTCTATCCCCAGACCTGATCATCACATTCTTGCTACTTTGCCTCTTTTTTGGTCTCCTCAATATAACTTGTTTATTTTTCCTTTTGGGTGGATGACCTTAACAATTAGAGACATCGTAGTATTAATTGGCTTCAAGAACTCTTCATTCGAGGCTGGTCATCAGGAATTTTTTTATCCCTCTGTTTCAAGTTTTCCCTTGAAATCTTTTTATCACTCTTTTCGTTCTTTCAAACGCCAATTCTGTGTGTCTGAAACTGAAATTGGAGAATTTCAACATGTTGCATTTTTATTGTACTGGTTATGAAAGTTTATTTTTTGCATTCCAATTCAATCATGTTCTGATCTTGTTCCTTTAGCTGAACTCTTAGCTCAAGGAAAAATGGTAGATCTTCCTCCATTGATATTAGCATATGCTTATAAAGGGATGAACACTTTAGCAAATAGGATGGGAAGAGGCACATCCAAATGTAAAGGTCCATTGTGGTTATTTCAAGTATGGTTCACTTTGTACTTTCATCAATCGAACCAAAATTACAGACTTCCTTCTCTTGTTTTCGATAGTCATACACTAAGAAGTCATTTATTTGCTAATCCCACTTTTCCTTCCTACACTGGTTTCATAAAGTATTTATATACTTTTAAACCTACCACTCCTGACTTCTTCGTCCCTTATGAGCATATCAATGAAAAGCACAAGCCTATGTTCATCTCTGCCAATAGACAGGTTGATGAAAATCATCCAGACTTCTTCTCATTCATGGATGCTTGGACTTCTTTCTTAAGTCCTAGGAACTTAATTGGCCGTCATAGACATGGACTGTTGCTCCTTTCCTGTTCTCTATTACCTATTCCCCTCAATTTTCCTTAAGGCAATTTGGGATGCAACAAGGAATTCTTGTGCCTAGCTACTTTACAACAAACTCTGGATTTTCTCCAGTAGAAAACATTAGAGAACCTTGGGAAATTGATGCAATTCGTTCTGTCAATGCATCAATGACTTAATATATCAGAAGAACACTTTTTCCTTTCAAGCCTTCTGTTGGAGTTCATCCAAAATTTTCTTTTTGGTGGAATCAAGCTGGCTTCTCCTTCTTCAGAAAGTAATCCATCGAGCAAATACTCTCCAATTGCCCGATTTCAGATGTCAGTTATTTGCCATTCTTTTCATTCAAGAACTTGAAGCTTTGCTGAACTAACCATACATCTTCTTCAAATTTTCAGATACCAAGTCACTTGCTTTAATGGAAGACACTGATCTGAACAAGAATATTGTTCTCGTGACTAACTTCATCTTGAAAGCTGGAAGTCCTCCACAACATCCACTATTTGATCTTCCTGAAGACCCTAAACCACCAAGTCCTCCTACTCTACAATATCCTGATTCTGAAACTAGGTATTATCTTTTCAGATTTCATAAAGCTTTTCATCCCAAGATTTGCTCAATTTATTTTCCAATTCACAAGAAATGATGATTGAGGAAGAAGAGTTTGACGAACGAGATATGGCTGTGGCTATTCCCCATTTGACTTAAAAGACTTTTTATGTTGAAGTTGTTTCTTTATATTTCCTATAAAGACTTCTTTTATTTCTGTAACAATACTTATCTTTTATTGGATTTTATACTAAATATTTTTTTAATCATTTTGACTACAACTTTCTTGCATGTCAAATTGTTAATTTTTACTTATTCTTCTCCAAAATTATCCCATACACTTGGGACATATAGCTTAAGATACTTACCATTTATATTTCTAGGATGATTAGTCCCATTTAAATCTTGTAAATGATAAGCATTTCCTCCAAGCACTTTATTAACTTCAAAAGGACCTTCCCAATTAGGAGACCATTTACCAAACTTATGATCATTAACTCCTAATGGTAACACTGTTTTCCAAACAAAATCACCATTCTTAAATGATTTAGGCTTTAACTTTTTATTATATGCCTTTGCAACTTTTGTTTCTGCATATTTTCAAAAGCTTGAATCCTTCTCTCATCTAAATCCACTTTTTCTAAATGAATCAATTCTGCATATTCCCTTGGTAATAACTCATTTTGGATTTGAATCCGTAATGACTTTACATTTATTTCAACTGGTAACACATCATCATGTCCATAGACTAATGCATAGGGTGTTGTACCTGTTGCAGTTCTTTTAGATGTCCTAAAAGCCCACAAAGTTTCTGCAAGAAGCTCTAGCCACTTATTTGGCTCACCTTTAATCATTTTTTCCAGAATCTGTTTGATAATCTTATTTGATGATTCAACTTGACCATTTGCTTGAGCAAAATATGGTGTTGAATGTAGAAGTTTAGTATCATATGCAGACAAATATTCTTTTAGATTTTCTCCAAAGACTGTTGCTTGATCTGTAGTAATTGTTTATGGTATCCCAAATCTGAATAAAATCTTATTCTTAATCAATTCTATTACATCATCTGTATCAATGGATTAATAAGATGCTTCTTCAGTCCATTTTGTAAAATAATTTGTAGCTACCAGAATATATTTCTCCGAATTTGTTGGCTTTGGTGTAACTGCACCAATAATATATATTGCCCAACCTCTAAAAGGCCAACACTTCAAAATATCTTTCATTTCTGAAGCAGAAACTCTTTGGGTTGGCCCATGCTTTTGACAAGCTTAACATCCTTTAGCATATCTATGGCAATATTTTACCATAGTTGGCTAATAATAACCATATCTTTTAATTAACCACATCATTTTCTTTCCAACTTGATGTGATCAACACATGCCTTCATGAACTTCCCCATAACCCTCATAGATTTTTTTTATCTATGCATTTCAGGAGAACCCCATTTGTTCCTCTTTCAAACAGTTCATTATTTATCAAACAATATTGCATAGTCCTTACTTTAACAACTTTATCAGTTTTACTATCAGGTTTTTCTAAATATTGTTTAATAGGCTCTCTCCAATCCTCAGAATTTGCTTCTGTTGTTATTTCACAGATTTGACCTTCTTCACAATTCCTAATTAGAGCAGAATCTAATGGTTGAGGCTTAAATTCAATCAAATCCGCATTCTTATATCCTAATCCAACTTGTGCCAGATCATTTGAAGAAGAATTTTCTTATCTATAAATGAACTCAAACTTAGTTTCATTAAACTAATTTAATAAACTTTGAGCTATTTTATAATAAGAACGCATGACTAGACTTATACACTGATATATTGATCGGTCGTTGAACAAACCACAAGATAAATCCCCACAAACCTATAACTATTAGCTAGGGCAAGTAGGGGTCGAATCCACAGAGAAGGTGGAAACAAATCAAAGCCAAATTATACTAAAGAAAATCTTACCAAAGGGATTTTTATGGGTTTTCAAAATAACTAAACTAAACTAGAAAACAATAAAATAAAACTAAACTAAAGATTAAGAAAATAGTTTAAGAAAAACAATTGATTAAAAACATACTTCTTTTCCTTTAGGTAAATATTTTGATCAAATAAATCATGGATCACAAACACAAATCATGAATTTTATTTAAATTGCAATCAATTAAGCATCATAAGTTATTCTAAATCAATATATTTCCTAAGACGTAGGCTTCAGTTTTCATTAGAACAAAATAATCCTCTTAATATCTTAAACAACTCTATTTGAATAATTGGTTTATTAATAGGCTCCTGATACAGCAGCAAACTCCAACATGCTAATAAAATTAATCTGCATCTCGCTAAAATTAATCTCTATTGTTTCTACACTAGGAATCTTCCATCATATAACAAGCATTAAGTTTACATTTTTCCACATGCATGATAAATCATAACCAAACTCATCTACATCTATTACCATCTCGGCCTATAGATTTCAACAAGGTTTGATAATCCCATTGAACCTAGGACTCCTAGAATTACAACCATCACATGGACAAATACTAGCTTGACTCAAGCTAAATTGAATCTAACAATAGTATTCATAAATCTCAAGATAAGTTGCGCACCAAATCCATCAAAACATGAACACATAAAATGAAGCACAAGGATAAGAAACATATTCAAACTGAAAAATCAAATTACTAAGAACAAAAGTCTCACCATAAATTTATTGATCAAAAATACCTAGGGAAAAGAAGTATAAACAATCAATGAGAGGTTGGAAATCTTACAAACAAAATAAGAAAAGGGAAGGGGGCGGCTGATGCGCCAAGGGCTTATCATGGACATGAAGATGACAATAGAGAGTATGGAAAGGATGAGCATAGAGTGCAAGAAAGCATGGAGATGCATGAAGATCATGGAGATATCAATGAGCATATTCCAAGCACCAAGAAGATGCCTTTTGATCCATTAAAGATGCCTATTGGTCCGATGACAAGAGCAAGAGCTAAGAAGTTCAAGGATGCACTTTTGGGCCTTGTTCGAAGTCATCTAGATGATATGAAAGTCATTGATGCGCAATTGAAGAGTTTTGGTGATGATTTGAGTAAGCATTCATCCATTGATTCCAAGATCATCACCTTACTTGCAGTCGATATGGCTTAGGGCTTCAATGTATTATTTCGGCTATTATGGGCCTTATTCTATCTTATATTAGCTTATTTTTATGTTTAGATGATAATAGGATTGGGCCTTATTTGACTAAGTCCAATCCTTGTTTAATTATGTCTTGTTATTTATTTTTCCTAGTTGGACTTGGATTAGGCTTTTTCCTTGTCCTTATCTTTATGGGTGCCACCCATAGGGCTTTATTTTCTTATTTAGGTCGACCCCTTTTCCCTATATAAGGGATTCGACCCCCTCTTGTAAACTCAAGTTAGGTTTTTTCAATCAAAGAGAGTTCTTTTGAGAATTTAGCTTCATTGTTCTAGTTTGAACATACTTAGGATCTCTTCAATCTTGTAGAGTCCTAGCAAACAATTAGATAGTGATTATGTAGTTGTGTTTCTTATGATCTTAGGTTGTCAATTGCAAGTCTAATTGATCATCTAGGGCCGACGAGAGAACATTGGATATTTGGGAAGACATCAAATTCATCAAGTCTAGAAGTTGGAGTTTCAAGTTGATCTTCGGAGGAATTCAAGGGTAGATTTTTGAATCTATCACAACTAGATTCGTATCAATTGGTATTTAGAGCATAGGTTTTCATCTTCAATCGGTAAATCTATCCTTCTATTCATCACAAGTTTCAAAAATTCAAAAACTTCCGATTTTTGTTGTGGATTCATTAGTGGTCGGATTGCTTTGAAATTTCAGATTTAGAGTCCTCATACATCAAGGTTATATCGAAAAATATCAACAAAAGCAAAAAAAAAAAAATTCGACCAGAAACTTGTGAGTTTTGTTCCGCATTCGTTAGTGGTCGGAAAGGGGTTAAATTTTAGATTTAGCGTTTTTACATTTTGATCTTTCTAGTAAAAATAGTGAAAAATTCAAAAAAAATCTACAAGAGTTGGCATTTTTGGAGATTTTGGTTTGCAGGTTATTTGGGAATTAGGGTTCTTGAAGGTTAATTGGGGCTTTTTGATTAGGGCTTCAATTTGACCATAATTTGAGAAATTGAAAATTGTTTTAAGATTTTGGGAAAGCTTTTGCTGCAATTGAAGTTTTGATTTTGAGAATTTCAGTTTGGAGCTCATTGAATTCAAACTTAGGGTTCTTGAGTTCAAAATTAGGGTTCTTGGTTGATTAGAATTGGGATTTTTGTGATTTGTGGGCAATTGATCTTAATTGAAGCAAATTGAAGGTATTAAAGTGTTCTTGGAAAGTTGAATTAAAGGAATTTCAAGTTTTGAGCACTAGGGTTTAGAATTTGGGAGTGTTTTAAAGCTTGTTGCAAATTAGAGCTAGAAAACCTTGCCTAGGCGTGGCCCAACCTTGCCCAGGCGTGGCTTATCCCAAGAGATTTTACAAGCTTTGTTGTTGAAACCTTGCCCAGGTGTGGTCCAACCTTGCCCAGGCGGGCCTACCTCAAAAAATTTGTGAAGTTTGGTTTGTTTTGAGATCACTTACCTTTGATTCACTCTAGTTTTGCTACTAATCGTTTGTTCCTCAAATAGGTCACGAGAAGAGTGAAGTAATTCTTACAAGTTGTTCTTATAAGGCCGATTGAAGCTAAAATGAGTGGTAAAAGGCAATTGGTGAGATCATCAAGAGTGTTTAGAGGGCGGCCAACCCACCTAGTTGTGTGCAAACACGAGAGCACTTGTTGGTAATCACACATACACACACACTATTTGTGAGGATTTTCTTTATTTATACTAAACTTTTGTGCAGGTACAATGGGAGATAGAAAAGATGGAGAAAATCAAAGAGGAAATCGGGAAGCAGACTTGGCTACTATGATGCAAACTCTAATACAACGAATGAATGCCTTAACTAATGAAGTTCAACAAGTAAGGCAAGCTCAAAATCAACCTAAAGCTAATCCTGCTCAATTACCACCACCAAGGGAAGATGAATTGGGAGATGAAGCTAGGGAGCCTCAAGTTCAAAGGCAAGTTGTTAGGGGAGGTCCATTAGATATATTGAGGGAGCAAGAAGCTGGAGGTCAAGCTTAAATGGACAACTTCCGGCCTAGAAGGGTGGTTGATAGAGAGGAGCCTAATGATCGGTCGTCTGCAATCATAAAATTAATCCCCACAAAATCCTAACTAAGTAGATAGGGTAAGTAGGGGTCGATCTCACAGAGAAGGTCGATAGACTTTATCCGAAGATATAATCCTTAAAAATCTCTCAAAAACAATATATAAAAGCAGAGGTTTAAGAATAACAATTAAAAAGAAAGCAATTATACTAGAAAACAAAGCAAAGTAAATTAAATCTAAATCTATGGTAATTAAGAAAGACAACAATAATTAAAAAAGCATACTTCTTCTCCAATGGTAGAAAATAATCAAATTAAATATGGGTCCTTGATTTAAAAGATAAATTCAATATTAAATTCCTGATGATAACTGGTCTAGGGAAAACCCTAACATGCTATTGATCGGTCGTCAGCAATCATAAAATTAATTCCCAACAAAATCCTAACTAAAGCAGATAGGGCAAGTAGGGGTCGATCCCACAGAGAAGGGTGTAGACTTTATCCGAAAATACAATCCTAAAAATCTCTCAAAACAAAACACAGAAAACAGAGGTTGAAAGAAAACAATTAAACAGAAAACAATTAAACTAGAAAACAAAGCAAAGTAAATTAAATCTAGATCTATGGCAAATAAGAAAGAAAACAATAATTAAAGCACACTTCTTCTCCAATGGTAGAAAACAATCAAATTGAATATGGGTCCTTGATTTAAAAAGATGAATTTAATATTAAATCCTTGATGATAACTGGTCTAGGAAAAACCTAACATGCTATTTAGATAAAATTACCGGTTAAGTCTTAAATTACCCCTATTGTTAACTTAACAAATCAATTACCGGTTAAGGCTTAAAGATTCACCAAGCAACAAAGCATTAAGATCAACTATTTAATTAGTTCTTTCACACATGCTTAATAAGTAAAACCATACAACAATCAGATAAAATCCGATCACTGGCATGCAAACCCAATTGAGCGTCTATTAAATGTCATCAACTTGCTACCAAACAATCAGACTCGAGGGTTAACTGTTCCGCCTGACTTAGCAATAGATCTCTCAAATTATCAATTTATCGGCCGCATAAACCAATAAAAATCAAGGTCATAGAATAAAACAGAGTTTAACATGCTATCTATCAAAAATAAAATACCAAATTATAAGTATAGAAATCTCACCATATCAATTGATTGAATTCACCAAAGGATTAGAAGTATAAGAATTTAGCTACTCATGGATTTGGGAAAATCCATGAGCGGCATAAGAGTACTTACAGGACTAGAAAGGGCGAAATCTCCTTGACAAAAACCTTGGTATGCCGCACCTCCCTATGGCTAAAGGGGGTGGCGGCACCCTTGCCTAAAACTAGATCTAGAAGAGAAAAATAGATCTAAAACTATAATTGTGAATTGGTGTGTAGGTGTGTGATTTGTGTTACAGGAGGTGGCTATTTATAGTGGAAATAACCCTAGGAATTCCAATCCAAACTTGGAAAGGGGTCTAAGTCGGTTTTGAGTCTAACTTAGACTCCAAGTTAGACTAAAAGTCATCCTAGAATAGAATCCAAGTTAAAATAGGATCCTGAAAAAATCCTGAATTCGTGCAGTGACTTCGACGGCATTTTTGGGCTTGAAAACGGCAGAACTGGGTCTTGGACTTCAAAGGAAAGTTTTATATCTCAGAGTCAGCTTTCCAACAAGTACTCATGGGCTTCAAACGGAGGTCGGAGCAGAAAGTTATGATTTTTCTACCAAAACTGCGCCTGAATCCTAATCTTGTTAGGACTAAAATCGGGAATCTACGAGATTTGGATATTTCCTTGGATATAGGAGTTATTAATTGAGATTTTAATTCCAATTAATGATTTATATGGGCTGAATATCTTCCCATATAAAATATCCAAAAATACCTAAACTTGAAGGCTTATCCATGACCTGTCTTCAATTAAGGCTCCAATCTTCAATTCTTGCTCTTGAAATAATTCTTCAAAAATCTTCAAGTCTCCAAATTATCATCAAATAGTCTTCAATGAGTCTTCAAACACGAACTTCGAATCTCCAAATCTATGCTCAAAATTGGTTTGCTCAAATCTGTGTAAAAAGTCATCAAAATAGCTACAAAAATAGTGAAAAATAACAATTTATCAATTTCACATCACTTAAGGACTCATAACATAAATATTAATAAAATAGCATATAATTAAGCATAAATAGGTCCAAAAAACATAGTAAAATAGCCATAAGAATATGGTTGTTTTTGGCTCAATCAGCTATTTAGATAAGATTAGCCGTCAAGCCTTAAATTACCCCTTTTTCCTCCTAACTAATCAATTACCCGTCAAGACTTAAAGATTTGCTAGGAATCAAAGCATTAAGAACAACTTTTATTAGTTCTTTCATACATGTTTAATAAATAAAACCATACAACAACCAGATAAATCTGATCACTGGCATGCATACCCAATTGACCGTCGTCAAGCATCGTCAACTCGCTACACACAATCAAACTCATGCGTCAACCTTCTTGTTTGATCTAGCCAACAATCTCTAAAATTACCTCTTTAGTGGCCACATAAATCAAAAAAATCAAGATTGTAGAATTAAAACAGAGTTTAACATGCTATCTATCAAGAATAAAATACCAAATTATAAGAGCAGAAATCTCACCATATTTAATTGATTGAATTCACCAAAGGATCAGAAGTATTAAGAATTTAGCTACTCATGGATTTAGGAAAATTCATGACAGACTTAAGAAAACTTACAAGATTTTGGAGGGGGCAAAATATCCTTGCAAATTAACCTAGGTATGCCGCACCTCCCTATGGCTAGAGAGGGTGGCGGCACCCTTGCCTAAAAACTAGAACTAGAAAATAAATCTAAAGAGAATTATGTGAAAGTATGTAGGTGTGTGATTTGTGTTACAGGAGGTGACTATTTATAGTGGAAATAACCCTAGGAAATCCAATTCTAAGTAGGAAAGAGGTCTATTACGGTTTAGGCTAACTTAGACTCCGTGTTAGCTTAAAAGTCTTCCTAAAACCAAAATCCTAGTCAAAATAGGATCCTGAAAAATTCTGGATTCATGCAGGGACTTTGACGGCATTTTTGGGCTTGAAAACGGCAGAACTGGGTCTTGGACTTCAAAGTAAAGTTGTAGATCTCGGAGTTAGCTTTCCAACGGGTACTGATGGGCCTAAAACGGAGGTCTGAGTAGAAAGTTATGATTTTTCTACCAAAACTGCGTTGAATCCTAATCCTGTTAGGACTAGAAGCGGGAATAAGCGGGAATTGAATATTTCCTTGGATATAGGCGGCATTAATTGGGTTTTTATCTCCAATCATGGGCTTATATGGGCTGAGTATTATCCCATATAAAATATCCAAAATTCCTTGACTTCCAGGCTTCTTCATGGCTTGTCTTCAATCCTTCGCAATTTAAACTCCAATCTTCAATTCTTGAAATAAATCTTCAATAGTCTTCAAGTCTTCAAATTATTTTCAAATAGTCTTCAAACACGAACTTCGAATCTCCAAATCTATGCTCAAAATTTCTTTGCTCAAATCTGTGTAAAAAGTCAACAAAATAGCTCCAAAAAAAGTGAAAAACAACAAATTCTCAATTTTACATCACTTAAAGACTCAAAACACAAATATTATCAAAATAGCATATATTTAAGCATAAATGGATCCAAAAACATAGTAAAATAGCCATAAAAATAGGGTTGTTTTTGGCTCAATCACCTAAAGACAACATCAAGTACACAATTCCTAAGTTTAATGGAAGGGGAGTTCTAGAGGATTATTTGGATTGGGAGTCTAAGTTGGATATGTACTTTGATTATCATCCTTCTGCCGAATCTAGGAAGGTACAAATGGCTATCCTTGAGTTTGTTGAGAATGCTTTAAATTGGTGGAATCAATTGGTGCAATCTAGGAGGAGAAATAGGGAGAGACCAATTGACACATGGGCTGATTTGAAGAAGTGCTATGAGGAAGAGGTTTGTGCCAAGTTACTACATCAATTCTCTTTATCAAAGATTGCAAGCAGTGAGACAAGGGTCTAAGAGTGTTGATGAGTACTATTCGGAGATGATGTTGTTGATGTCTAGGGCTGAAATTGAAGAAATTCCACAAGCTACTATGGCTAGATTCCTTGCGGGTTTGAATAGGGAGATTCATGATATTGTGGAGATGCAACAACACTATGATTTAGAGGAGATGTTACAACATGCTTTGAAGGCCGAGGGTCAAGTGAAGAGGAATAGTGCGGCCAAAAGGGGTTTCACATCATCAAGTAGCTCATGGAAAACTCCTTACAAGAAAGAAGAGAAAACTCCATACAAGGAGAAGGAGGTGGCGCAAAAGGGGTTTGTAAGTCCTAAAATTTAAAGTAAGAGTTCTTCAAGTTCATCATCTAAATCTCACATTAAGTGTTTTATGTGTCAAGGATTTGGTCACTATGCTAAGGATTGTGTTTATAAGAAGGTGATGTACTTCAATGAGCATGGTGAGCTTTTGAGTGAAGAGGAAGGTGATTTCAATTTTGATTCTAGTGGGAATAGTGATGATGAAAGGGACAATGATGAGGCTGCAATTGATGATGTTGTTGAGTTAGTTCCACTTAAGAGTTTGGTTGTTAGGAGAACTTTAAGTGCATATGTGAAAGGGGATGTGCAAAATCAAAGGGAGAACTTGTTTCAAACTAGATGCTATGTGAATGGAAAACCTAGTAGTGTGATTATTGATGGTGGGAGTTGTACAAACATAGCTAGTGTTTATTTGGTGAAGGAGTTACAACTACCTACTTCTAAGCATCCTAAACCCTATAGCTTAGGTTGGTTCAATGATAGAGAAGAAATTAGGGTTAACAAACAAGTTTTGGTTACTCTTTCTTTGGGCAGGTACAAAAAGGATGTCTTGTGCGATATCTTGCCAATGCAAGCTTGTCATGTTTGCTTGGGAGACCAAGGCAATATGACAACAAGGTGAAACATGATTGTGAGACAAACAAGTATTCTTTTATGTGTGGTAAGATTCCTATCACTTTAGTTCGTTTATCACCTCAAGAAGCTTTAAAAGATCAATTGAAATTGAGAGATGATTTTACTAGATTAGAGGCGGAATTTAGGGCTAAAGAAAAGAGTAAAACAGAACCTAAATTGCATGATGATGATAACGCAAATGGGGCTGTTTTGGGAAAAAAGATAGTTAGCTATAAGAAAGTTGTTAAAGTGTGTATGTTAGCTACTAAGAGTGAGATTAAGAGTGCTATGCATGAGAATTCTTTTTGATCTTACTTTTATGTCGAAATACACTTATGGGTACTAACAACTTAATTGGAGAACTTCCAAGCAATATTGTTTCCCTTTTGAGTGATTATGCAGATGTATTTCCTGAGGAAATTCCTAGTGGATTGCCACCAATTAAAAGGATTGAGCATCAAATTGACTTCTTCCCTGGGGTGCAAATTCCTAATAGGCCAGCCTATAGGACTAATCCTGATGAGACAAAGGAATTGGAGAGACAAGTTGGAGAATTGCTTGAAAAGGGTTATGTGCGAGAAAGCCTTTTTCCATGTGTTGTTCCTGTGTTGCTAGTTCAAAGAAGGATGGAACTTGGAGAATGTGTGTTGATTGTCGAGCTATCAACAACATAACAGTTAACTATCGTCACCCTATACCTAGATTAGATGATATGTTAGATGAATTGCATGGTGCTTGTTTATTTCTAAGATTGATCTTAAGAGTGGGTACCATCAAATTCGCCATGAAAGAGGGTGATGAATGGAAAACTACCATTAAAACTAAACTTGGATTGTATGAATGGTTAGTTATGCCTTTTGGATTGACTAATGCACCTAGTACTTTTATGAGGCTAATGAACCATGTTTTGAGAGCTTTTATTGGTAAGTTTGTTGTTGTTTACTTTGATGATATACTTATGTATAGCAAAACCTTAGAGGATCATATTGAGCATTTGAGATGTGTGTTAGAAGTACTTAGGGTTGAGAAGTTGTATGCTAACCTTAACAAGTGTACCTTTTGCACAAATAGGCTTGTTTTCCTTGGTTTTGTTGTGAGTGCGCAGGGTATAGAGGTTGATGAAAAGAAGATCAAAGCTATCAAAGATTGGCCAACACCAACAAATATTGGTCAAGTGAGATCATTCCATGGCTTGGCTGGATTTTATAGGAGGTTTGTTAAAGACTTTAGCACCTTGGCAGCACCTATAAGAAGTGTGATGAAGAAAAATGCACCATTCAAATGGGGTCAAGAACAATAAGAAGCATTTGAGACCTTGAAGACTAAGCTTACTAATGCTCCTTTGCTTGTTTTACCTAACTTTAACTCTACTTTTAAGATTGAATGTGATGCATCAGGTGTAGGAATTGGAGCTGTTTTGATGCAAGGAGGAAAGCATGTGGCATACTTTAGTGAGAAATTGAATGGGGCTGCATTGAACTACCCAACCTATGATAAAGAGTTGTATGCTCTTGTGAGTATGGTAATGTTAGTGCTACCTTTAATGTTGCTGATTTGTCTTTGTTTGATAATGATGCAGATTTGAGGACAAATCCATTTCAACAGGGAGGGGATGATGCGCCAAGGGCTTATCATGGACATGAAGATGACAATGGGGAGCATGGAAATGATGAGCATAGAGTGCAAGGAAGCATGGAGATGCATGAAGATCATGGAGATATCGATGAGCATATTCCAAGCACCAAGAAAATGCCTATTGGTCCGATGACAAGAGCAAGAGCTAAGAGGTTCAAGGATACACTTTTGGGCCTTGTTCGAAGTCATCTAGATGATATGAAAGTCATTGATGCGCAATTGAAGAGCTTTGGTGATGATTTGAGCAAGCATTCATCCATTGATTCCAAGATCATCACCTTACTTGCAATCGATATGGCTTGGGGCTTGGATGTATTATTTCCGCTATTATGGGCCTTATTCTATCTTAGATTAGCTTATTGTTATGTTTAGATGACAATAGGATTGAGCCTTGTTTAACTAAGTCCTATCCTTGTTTAATTATGTCTTGTTATTTATTTTTCCTAGTTGGACTTGGATTAGGCTTTTTCCTTGTCCTTATCTTTATGTGTGCCACCCATAGGGCTTTATTTTCTTATATAGGTCGACCCCATCTTGTAAACTCAAGTTAAGTTTTTTCAATCAAAGAGAGTTCTTTTGAGAATTTAACTTCACTGTCTAGTTTGAACATACTTAGGATCTCTTCAATCTTGTAGAGTCCTAGCAAACAATTAGATATTGAATATCTAGTTGTGTTTCTTGTGATCTTAGGTTGTCAATTGCAGGTCTAATTGATCATCTAGGGCCGACGAAATAACATTGGATCTTTGGGAAAGACTATCAAATTCATCAAGTCTAGAAGTTGGAGTTTCAAGTTGATCTTTGGAGGAATTCAAGGGTAGATTTGAATCTATCACAACTAGATTCGTATCAGCGGCAGCCTCCTCTCCAAATCGCAAAAACCCTAAAGAATTGTATTGTAAGTGTGTCTAGGGTTCTAGGAAAGATAATTATATATAGTGGACGGTCTAGGGTTTAATTTAGAGTTCTAGATGACTTAAACTAACCCTAGGGACGTGTTGGGCTCTCTTTCATGTCTTCAAGCTGATCCAAGTAAAATATGTGGGCTCAATTTGATCAAAATCGCAATCTGGCCCAAAACAGTTTCTGTCCGCAATTTTCAAGGGCAATTTCTTTCATGATAACATCAGATCTAGGCTTCGACCAAAACTCAAAAGTTGTAGCACTTGGAGTTACCTTTCCAAAGCATATTCATACACCTCGTTTGGAGCTCTGGACCAAAAGATATGGCTGTTTTCCCGAACTGTCGCCAAATCTGGAAAGTATGGAAGAGGCTTCAAGAGGAAGTGACTTGAGTTGTCGATGATGACCGCTGGGTTGAGCACGGAATGAGTGTCCCGACTCCTCCTGGGAACGCACATGGTTTGTTTAAAGAGCCATGTGGTTTGCCTGATCACCCAGGTGGGCAGTGTCATGGCTTGGCACTTCGACATGTCTTCTTGCCTTGAACTCGTCTTTGATCATTTGCCTTGAAAACTCTAAGCAATTAACTTTATGACTTTGATAAGCATAAAATTGACTCTTCAAGCTCTGCAATCATGAACATGATAACTCCATTCTTCATCCAAAACATCCATGGAAAATACTTGTGTCATAAATCATCCAAAAAGGTTCTACAAAGGTACAAAATTGATGATTTTGTACTTTTCTTCTTGTCAACACCTATGAACACAAATATAACCAATATAAGGCATAATCAAGCATAAAAACCCAAAAAGCATAGAAAAATAACCATAAAAAGATGTATAAATTTGGTCTGATCATATATACCAGATAATTGTCCAATAACTAATTGAGAAACCCCTTTAACGAAAACTGGATAAGCTTTGAGTTCTAATAACAACTCTAAACCAGCAATCCAAGCTTCATACTCAGCTTGATTATTTGAACAAGTGAACAACAAAGAGAATGAAAACTTGAACACTTTTCCAGATAAAAAAGTTAGAACTATAGTAGCTCCTTCAGTTTTAGAACCATCAAATTCCATAATCCATGGAATAGGTTCAATCATCATAACCTCATCCAATTCAGGTTAGGTCATTTGACAAGGGTGATCTGCTAAAAAGTCAACTAATGCTTGACCCTTCACAACCTTTTGAGGAACAAAGTTCAAAGAGAACTCTGAAAAAGCTAGAACCCACTTTCCAATTCTGTTTCCCATCACTGGTTTGTTTAAAATGTATTTAATAACATCACACTTACAGATTAAGTCTACTTGTTCATTGAGCAAATAATATCTCAATTTGATACAAGCAAAATACACTGTTAAACGTAATTTTTCCAAAGCAGAATATCTCAGCTCAACACCAATCATGTTCCTACTAAGATAACACAAATTGTTCTTTCCCCTCACATGAATCTTGTGCTAATAATGCACCAAGTGATTTTTCTATGCAAGCAACATATAATTTAAATACCACTCCCTTTCTAGGAGGCCTCAATACAGGAGGATTTATCCAGTACTTCTTGATTTCTTCAAAAGCTACTTGATGCTCATCATTCCAGAGAAAGTTCTCTAATTTGAGTCTCAAAAGTGGAGTAAAAGCATATAACTTTCCTGCACAATTAGAAATGAACCTGCATAAGTAATTGATTTGTCCAAGAAAACTTTGCAACTCTTTCTTGTTAATTTGTTGGAGCTTTAGAATCCAAAATTGCTTTAGTTCTATTTTTATCATTTTTTATTCCTTTTCTATGAACTAGGAAACCTAGAAAATGACCAGCTTGGACTCCAAATGCACATTTTAAAGGGTTTAACTTCAAACCTCTTAGTCTAGTTCTATTTAACAACATTTCAAGTCTATTAAGATGTTCATCAAAATCAGTAGCTTTGACTAGATATCATCTATATAGACTTCAACATATTTCCCAATCATATCATGGAAAATAGCATTCATAGCTCTTTGATATGTTGCTCCTGCATTCTTGAATCTGAATGGCATAACAACCCATTCATAAGTCCCTAAATATCCTAGACATCTAAATGCAGTCTTAGAATTATCTTCTTCAGCTATAAATATTTGATTATATCTGGATTATCCATCTAGAAATGACATAACACCATTTCCTACAGCAGAATCAATAAGCATATCTGCTATTTGTTGAACCTTATTGTTTTTGATGATAACAAAAAAAACCCAAGTATGTTAGCTAATACATCTACTTAGTGTGCAGTGAAGTCTTTAACAGTAGAAAGGTTGAGCATTGTAGACTCCTAAAAAGAAAGCTTCATTGGTGACACTAATGTAGCCAGATGACACAAAGACTTAGGCACATTGAAAGCTCAAAGTACCTAAGGAAATTTAGTTGAAGATTTCATAATGCAAAGCTCAAGTTTGAAGAAATATATTCAAGTCAGCATGCATGAAGATTATCCAAGTCAAGACAAAATTTTTGAAGTTAGAAGAAGACTGGAAGATATTAGTGGGATTAACGATCTGGAGATTAAAGCGACTAGTAGCTAGACGACAAAAAGTATGGACGCGCTAAAGACGTTAACGTTGCACAGACGCGCTGAAGCTGTCAATAGCCTGGCGCGACAAAATGACAAAATAACGGGCAAATGGTTTGAATTTGACTCGATAACGGCTAGTTTGCTACTAGGGCTATTTAAACTCAAATCTAACCGTTGTGAAAAGGTTAAGGAGCATTTTTGAAAGTCTATTAGCTCACACACTCCAGAAATTCAAATTCCAAGCAGTTCAAGCTTATTAATCTATCTGATTTATTTTTTGTTGCTTGGATCTCAGTCTTTGTTCTTAAAGTTCATATCTTTAGACTATATTAGGACTTATCTTGTGTATTCAGATCTTCAAGGATCATTTTCTACACTTTTTGTTTTGATTTCTCGGTGTATCAAGTGCGGGTTGTGCACTTGTGTTTGTTCAAATGCGGGTTGTGCACTTGGGATTGTTTGAGTGTGGGTTTGCACTCGGTGTTGAAGCTTCGGGTTTGAAGCTTTGTTGTTGTACAAAGGCGTTGTGAAGGCCAGATTAACTTCACTAATAGTGGATTTGGAAAATCCTTGGTGTGGGTATCCAAGGTAGAGGACGTAAGCGTGGAAGGCCGAACCTCTATAAATCGACGCGTCTCAAGTCTTCCATCTTATCGATTTATCGTTCCAGTTTTATCTCTACTATCTCCTTATACTTTCCACTATTCAGTTTTTGTTATTCTCTTTACATGTTCCTATTACTTCAACCTGCTTCTTTACTGTTCATTAGTGTCTTCAATTATCTGTACTTGATTAGTGTCTTTAACATTTTTCAGAAAGTGCTATTCACCCCCCTCTAGCACATTGAATCGGACCAACAATTGGTATCAGAGCCTGGCTCTTGAGTAGATCGGACTAACAGTCTAAGAGTGATCCAAGATGGCATCATCATCGAATCTCAACATAGCTGCTGAAGGACATTCAATCAATCGTCCTCCTCTCTTTGATGGCACCAATTATCAGTTCTGGAAATCAAGGATGGTGAACTTCATTTGTGCAACCGACTATGAAATGTGGGAAATGATCCAAGAAGGGCCATTCAAACCAACAAAAAAAGTTAACTTGGAGATAATTGACAAGCCTAGAGTTGAATGGACACAAGAGGATATAAAGAAGTATCAACTGAACTTTAAAGCCATTAATACTCTTCACTGTGCTCTTAATGTCACTCAGTTCAATAGAGTCTCTACTTGCACATTGAAAAAGATATTTGGGAGAAACTCAGAGTCACACATGAAGGTACATCTCAGGTCAAAGAATCAAAAATCAACCTACTGCAGTATGAGTATGAAACTTTCAAGATGGCTCCTGAAGAGACTGTCACCTCACTGATTGATAGATTCAGTAGTATCACTAATCGACTGAATCACTTGGGAAAAGACATTCCAGAAGGTGAACGAGTGAAGAAGTTATTGAGAGCGCTGCCAAAATCTTGGAATCCTCTTACCACAGCTATTCGAAAAGCAAGAGATCTTAATGAGACTTCCTTTGATGAAATTTGTGGATCTCTACTCACTCATGAAGTAGAACTGAAGAGCTATGAAGATGATGAAAATAAAAGGGCTATTGAGAAGAAAAGATGCCTAGCACTAAAGGTCTCTGCTCTTGAAGAAGAAATTGATAGTCTGACCATTGATGACACTGGCTCAGAACCTGATGAAGAGACTGAAATCCAAGGAAGAAGAATGAACCGTCTTTACAAGAGGAATTTCAATAAGGATAAATTCAAAGCAAAAGTCAGCAAACAAAACCAATCGGTTTGCTATGAATGTAGAAAGCCTGGTCACACCAAGATTGACAGTTGACTGAACAGTGTTGAGAATTAAATGAAAACCAGAAAGAAAAAGAAGGCAATGATGGCTTCAACATGGTCTGACAGTGACACTTCTTTATTTGAAGCAAATGATGTAGAGGAAGACATCAAAGCCAACATGTGCCTTAAGGCAAAGGAAGATGAACCTGAGGTAATGAATAATCCTCTTATTTCTTTTGATAATTTACAATTTGAATTTGATAATTTATATTATGATTTTGAGAAATTGGCTTCAAAGTATAAAACTCTTAAGAAAATGAATTATGGATTGATGAATGATTTAGATTGTTTAAAAAAGGAACTAATAAGCATGCAGGAAGCAAACGACACACTTCATAATGTTTTAAAGCATTCAACAGAAGAAAATGAGAAACTTGAGCATGAGTTTAATGAGCTCAAGAAAGTGAACAACAATGTCACTAGCTCTTCTGGAAGCAATCGCTGCAATGGTAACAGGAACCAATAGAACTTTAGGCTAAGAGCTATGGTTTGCTATATCTATGGCAGGAAAGGTCATCAATCTCCTGATTGTTATCAGAGGGATTGGAATCAACCTAAGATCAAAAAGATCTGGGTACCTAAAGGAACCTATGTTGTTACTAACCAACAAGGACCCATAGCAATATGGGTACCTAAATCTGCAAACTAGAGAACTGTGGATGCAGGTTGAGCAGGACCATAATGGAGAAGGTTTTAAGGCTCAACCTCAGGAGAAGAAGTCGTGGTACTTGGATAGCGGCTACTGCAAACACATGATTTGAAATCAAGAAAAGTTCACTAGTCACACTAAGAGGAAAGGCAAAGATGTCACTTTTGGAGATGATTCAAAAGGACAAATTCAAGGAGTTGGTACAATCGAAGAAAGCACAATAACAATCAAGAATGTTCTATTAGTGAAAAGTCTCAAGTACAATTTGCTTGGCATCAGTCAACTTTGTGACAAGGGATGGAGAGTCGCCTTTGACTCTAGAACCTGCCAGATTAATGACATCAATACAAACAAGCTAATCCTCATCGGAAAGAGACACGGGAATGTATATATTGTCTACCTTGATGACTTGCAACTGAGCAAGAATGTGTGTCTCATGGTGAATGATGTCTTTAATAGCTGGTTGTGGCACAAGAGGTCATGCAAGTTTGAGCAATATTGCTAAACTTATTAGTAGGGATCTTGTCTCGGGCTTACCCAAACTGAATTTTAGTACTAACAAAGTTTGTGAAGCATGTCAGTTTGGCAAACAGGTCAGGGCTTACCCAAACTGAATTTTAGTACTAACAAAGTTTGTGAAGCATGTCAGTTTGGCAAACAGGTCAGGACCTCCTTCCAATCCAAAAATATTGTATCCACAACGAGAGCATTGGAGTCACTGCACCTAGAATTGTTTGGCCCCATTGATGTCACCAGCATGGTTGGTAAGTCTCTTGGCCTAGTCATAGTTGATGACTTTTCAAGATTTACCTGGATTTACTTTCTTAGTCACAAAGATGAAGCTATTGATGTTTTTGCAAATCACTGCATATACGTTGTACTCTAAAGCCTATAAAATGTTCAATAAAACATCTTTGGTGGTTGAGAAATCTACACATATTGTTTTTTATGAGACTGATAGTGCACTGATCGGTCGTCAGCAAATCATAAAAATAAAATCCCAACAATTACTAACTAAAGATAGCTAGGGCAAGTAAGGGTCGATCCCACAGAGAGATAGGTTATTATTCTTTTTCTTAAAACAAACAAATAAAATAAAGAAGATTTTGGAAGTAAAATTAAATCAAATCAAACTAATAATTAAAACTATCTAAGAAAGCAATCAAGCAAATTAAAGAAAACAATTAATTAAAAGCAGAGAATAAATTGAGAAAATAATTAAGAGAACCCTCCAACATAGAATTAATATCCCTCATGACAACAATAACACGGATCATTGATATCTAAAGATTATGAAAACAATGGATAGCTTGCTTGGAATTTAATCCTAAATTACCTTAATTAGATAAAGCTCTTGATCCAGTGTGAATTATCCATTTTATTCTTTAAATAATTATCTCTTGATCCAGTGTGATAATTACTCAAGAATAAAGCATTAAGATCTAGTAATTTACAAGCACAATGGGCAATTAAAAATTGGGCAAAGATTCTTAAATCCCTTGGAAGGAAGATCCTTCGCTTCCAATTGCTACCAAACAATTAAATCCGAAGATCCTTCAAGATTTTAATTTAGCTAATGCTACTTAATTTATCAAGAAAGTGCGCGCTTCAATCTATCAAAACAAGCAACATAGAACTCATGCAGAGATATTAAGAAATACCCTATTAATTCTCATAAAAAAGCACAAAATCTCACCATGATATAAGTCAAGAGATCAATTAAATTCTACATTGGAGAAAAGAAAAGGATTACTCACTCATGAATTAAGTGAGCATCCAAAGAAAAGAAAATAACTTACAGAACTTGAAGGCGAAATCCTCCTCTTGAATATCCTAGGGTTGCCGCCCCTCTCTATGCAAAGAGAGGGTGGCGGCACCCTAGCCCTTAAATTAGAAGAAAAACTAGAACTAGAAGAGAAAAAGAAGAAGAGAAAATTATCTAGATATTGTGTGTGTGATTTGTGTTACAGGAGGTGGCTATTTATAGTGGAAATAATCCTAGAAAATCCAATCCTAACTTGGAAAGGGGTCTAAGTCGGTTTTGGGTCTAACTTAGACTCCAAGTTATATTAAAAGTCATCCTAGAGTAGAATCCAAGTTCAAATAGGATCCTGAAAAAAATCATGATTTCGTGCAGGGACTTCGACGACATTTTTGGACTTGAAAACGGCAGAACTAGGTCTTGGACTTCAAAGGAATGTTGTAGATCTCGGAGTTAGCTTTCTAACGAGTACTTATGGGCTTCAAACGGAGGTCTGAGCAGAAAGTTATGATTTTCTACCAAAACTGCGCCTGAATCCTAATCCTATTAGGACTAGAATCGGGAATCTACGGGATTTTCGATATCTCCTTGAATATAGGAGTCATTAATTGAGATTTTAATTCCAATTAATAATTTATATGGGCTGAGTATTTTCCCATATTAAATATCCAAAATTCCTTAGCTTCCAGGCTTCTTCATGGCTTGTCTTCAATCCTTCGCAATTAAAACTCCATTCTTCAATTCTTGCTTCTTGGAAATAATTCTTCAATGGTCTTCAAATCTTCAAATTGTCTTCAATAAGTCTTCAAACACGAACTTCGAATCTCCAAATCTATACTCAAAATTACTTTGCTCATATCTGTGTAAAAAGTCATCAAAATAGCTCCAAAAGTAGTGAAAATTATCAAATTATCAATTTCACATCTCATAAAGACTCAAATCACAAATATTAACAAAATAGCATATATTTAAGCATAAATAGACCCAAAAAACAAAATAAAATAGCCATAAAAATAGGGTTGTTTTTTGCTCGATCATGCACCAAGAAAAGTTGTGCAATATGTTGATAATGCAGGTATTGATGAGACTAACAGGAAAGATGTGATGACCATTGGTGACACTAATGAAAAAGCCACTGAAGAGATCAATGCATATCCACCAATTGAAAGTCTTCAGAGGCAAGAGCAACAACATGAAGATCTCCCAAAGGCATGGAAGTATGGAAAGAGTCATCCACCAGAGTTGATCATTGGAAATCCAAATGAAGGTGTGAAAACAAGAGGAGCACTTAGAGAAGTGTGTGAGTTTGCTGCCTTTATATCACAAATTGAGCCAAAAGCATTTGAAGATGCTAAAAAAGAAGAAAGCTGGATGATTGCAATGCAAGAAGAGCTAAATCAATTCGAAAGAAACAAGGTGTGGACATTAGTGCCACCACCAGTAGATCATCCTGTTGTAGGCACAAAGTTGGTATTTAGGAACAAACTTGATGAGAATGGCAGAGTTGTCAGGAACAAAGCCAAATTAGTTGCAAAAGGTTACAATCAAGAAGAAGGAATTGATTATGATGAGACTTTTGCTCTTGTAGCAAGACTCGAAGCAATCAGACTCCTTCTTACCTTTGCATGTTACATGGACTTCAAGCTTTATCAAATGGATGTGTAGAGTGTCTTCCTCAATGGTCACATTCAGGAAGAAGTATATGTGGAACAGCCACCTGGTTTTGAAGATGGCAAACATCTTGACTACGTATACATTTTTCACAAAGCTCTCTATGGACTTAAGTAAGCACCTCGGGCCTGGTATGAAAGGTTATCTAGATTTCTCCTAGACAAAGGATTCGCAAGGGGAAGTATAGATACCACTCTCTTTATTAAGAAGAAAAAATTTGATTTCCTTATTGTTCAAATTTATGTTGATGACATTATCTTTGGTGCCACTGATGAAAGTTTGTGTGAGTATTTTGCCAAAGAAATGCAGGGAGAATTCGAGATGAGCATGATGGGAGAACTCAACTTCTTCCTAGGACTTCAAATCAAACAATGCTCTAACGGTATCTTCATTAGTCAGTCCAAGTATACAAAGGAAATGTTAAAGAAATTTGGAATGGAGAACTGCAAACCAATGAAGACACCAATGGCCATAGGCACTAAATTAGATTCTGATGAGAAAGGTATTAGAACAGATAGAAAAAGCACTAGTGGCACTTGTCAGTTTCTTAGACAAATGCTAGTGTCATGGTCGAGCAAAAAGCAAAACTCGGTAACATTGCCAACTGCTGAAGATGAGTACAGAGCTGCTGGAAGTTGTTGTGCCCAATTGATATGGATCTTGCATCAACTTCGAGATTTTGGAATCACCATGATGGGGTTCCACTTTACTGTGACAACACTAGTGCGATCAATATCACCAAGAATCCTGTACAACATTCACGAACCAAGCACATTGAAATTCGACATCACTTCATCCGTGATCATGTGCAAAAAGGCCACATCAAAATTGAGTTTGTTAGTACTCTTAAACAAGTTGCTGATATCTTTACTAAACCTCTTTGTAATGAGCATTTTAGTAGAATTAGGCATGAGCTTGGCATGATAGATTCTAGTAACATTTGATTAATTACTTCATTCATTAGTTTATTACTGCCTTTAATTGTACATACATACATGCATATACATACACGAAAACGTATTGAATTTTTGCCCTCTGACACGCATTTTTGGTTTTTCCGCTTTCTATGCCTGACGTGTGCTTTCGTGTCAGTACACTTTTTTAATTTCAAAAGTTTGTTTTATCCTTATTGGGTAAAGTCACTTCAAAATCCAAAAAGATTTACTTACTCCTTCCTCTTCCCGAAAAACTCTTCCTCTTTCCAAAAACTTTTCATTTATTTCAACTCCTCTTCTCTATTTCTTTCAGAAACCCTAATCCTCTCTCTCTCTCTCTCTCTCTCTCTCTCTTCCTCTCAAAAATCTGTTTTCTCTCATACTTTCATTCACCCTCAAATGCTCTATTTTGTTCACCTGTTAAGAAATAATGGCAAAAGGAGAAACATCTAAAGCGAAGAGAAAGCTCTCTGAGCTTGAAGTCATCGAAGAAGAAGAGATTGAAGTACTAGCAAAGCGAGCAAAGAGCAGTTCTGAGAAAAAAGGAAGCTTTGATGGAGCCAGGATGGTGTTTCCAAAGCTCCCCAAAGCAAGTAAAATTGCAGATCGGCTGAAGACAGTGGCTTTGCGTAAAAGGTATGATGAGATTACTGAATTTCAGATTATGGCCGCAAAGTTAATAGATTGGGAAACTTTTCTAGGAGATGATACTTATGGTGGAATTGAGGATAACCTTAAGTGAATGAATATGTTAGGAATTGCTAATTATGAGTTTACCAAAGTGAGCCCTTCTTTAGTTGAAGAATTCTTTGTTGGAGTTGCTAAGTCTGCTGATGCGATAGAATCAGAAGATGCTAGGGTTAAGTTTCTTGATAAGAATCTGGTTGCCTGTGTCAATGGACAAGAGATGGTCATTACTCCCAAGTCCTTGGGAAAATACTTGAATATTGACTACAATGGTGAAGAAGATTTTGATAAGTCATTTGACAAGAATGCCGCTTGGAGGCAAATTTCTGGTAATGATGAGGACTTGCCTGAAAATTCAGGGGCAAGATTTATCAGAAATAGCTATGCGAAAATGATCCATCAGTTTATTGGCTGTACCATCATATACAAGAAAAGTAGCGTAGGATATGTGAGCAATCATGATGTATGGCTGCTATGGAAGATCTTCAACTGTGAAAGAGTCAATTTAGCAGGAATTCTCATTAAAGGCATGAAGGAAATGGCCAACAAGAAGAAAAAGATGATCTGTGGATTTGGCCACATCATTACAGGCTATGTGAAACAGCACCTCAATACTGATGACTTTAAGCCTTATGAGAAAGACTTAGTTGAAGGCTGCGTCAAGTTCACTAAAGAGACTACTGATAGGTTCATTAAGAACACTATCAATGAACAATAGTTGATACGAGACATGGGATGCTCAAATGAAAGCTCATGGGTTCAAACCAGTAGAAGATTCGAAACAGTTGAAGAAGGCAGAGGAAGTCTTAAAAGAAACTGAGCAGCAAAAGAAGAAAAAAAGTGAGCAACAAAAGAAGGACAAGGTAGTCAGTGACACTATTGGAACAGAGGAAGCTGCAGAGCAAAAGAAGCAAGCTATCATTCCATCTGATAGCTCTGATGAAGAAAAAGATGATCATCACAAGTCAATGGCAGATAGCTCATCCACAGGCGACAAGTCCAAGAAAGATGATGAGAAAGTTGAAGAAGAAAAAGTTGAGGAAGAAAAGCAAACAGAAGAGAATGAAGCCACTAATGCAGATAAGCAGGAACAAGAGGATGCAAAGAAGAAGGAAGCTGATGAGACTATTAAGGGAACAATTGATGACATTGATGCCATGTTGATTGATGAATTGTCTACTGAAGATGCGAGCAAAGCAAAGGAAAATGAGGAACTAGCTATGGAAATCTACAAAGGTGTTCAAGTTACTCCTAAAAAGGGATCTCGCAAGGGAGGTGTTAAGAAGAAGGCTGTCACTTCAAGCAAGGTTGCAGGAACTGGCAGTGTGACTAGATCAAGAGTAGTGAAGGAGGCTGAGACAGTTGCAACCACTCCTAGTCTCTCTGGAAGCAGATCAAATTCTGAGTAATCACAGCGGAAGTCTACTCCAAAAGCCAAAATTCTCTCAAGCAGCTCTGAAGAAGAAGCTGAAGGAACTGAGGATTAGAGTGCATTAGTTGCATCTATCTTTTCTTTCATGCATTTTAAACATTTCATGCATTTCATATGCATCTTGAACTCTGCTCTATTTTATATTTTGTTTGTATTTTGGCATCTGCTGAGTGCCTTGGATATTTTGGATATTTGTTTTGAGGCATGTGGATGTCTCTTATCTTATGCTTCTTGAACTATCTTTAGTATGTATACATTTCCTTCTAACAATTTCTTGCAGGAACTTTGAACATTTTTTGCTTATGACAAAAAGGGGGAGTAGTATTATGAATTGAGCTTATTGGATATGTACTTTATATATGCTGTGAAATATAATGCTTTATCTAAGTGTGTTCAGCATTAAACACCAGCATGCTTCAAGGAAACTTTGGCATGCTTGGATGGGGTCGATGGGGAAGATGAATTGACTAACTCCGGGGGAGTTTAAAGACTTCAATGGTATATCTTTCGTGAATTCCTCTTTATTTGGCTGAACTTAACTATATATATATTAATGCCACTATTGGGATTTTCTGGAAATTTCTAGTTCTTATCTTACCTATATCTTTAGTATTCTCTAACTTTATTCTGAATTTGACTTATAATGCTCTGATATAGACTTGATACATTGCTCTGATTGATTCTGAATTTAGATGGCATAAATTTAGGGGGAGTTTTATCTTACTATGTTAATTCCCTATATTCTGTTAGCTATTTCTCTCAATTCAGGGTTAGTTTTGTCATCATCAAAAAAGGGGGAGATTGTTCAACCTTATTGATTTTGATGATAACTGTCAAAACGTTCGGATCCGGGGAACCCTGCCGAAACGACTTGGAAAAGGAGTCGCCACTAATCTTTTTCTAAGGTGTGATTAGCCACCTATCCATGTTATTAGACCTAACGTTACCCGATGCTTGGCTAGGGTTACACTAAACCTAATAACGTCTGCTTAACCAGAGATTCTATGGGTTCGGGAATCGGCTACGCTCGGGGAAGGATTTACACCCCCGAGACGCCCGTCAAAAGACGGTACCTCTAGTCTAAACTAAACCTAATGGGCTTAATACTAAACGCTTGCTCTTAAATCTTGATTATTAGAAGAACAGGGTTATAAAAGAAAATAAAATCATCATTTTTCTAAACAAGTGTCGAGAATTCGGAGAATATGACCGAACGACCGTCGATCAATTCTGTTTCGATTCTCTTTCACTGTTTGTTCTCTTGTTGAATCTTCCGCACTGGGAAGAAATTTTGAAATTGTTGTGTCAAAACCTTTTGTTTTTGTTCTTAAAGTCTTCTGGTTTGCTTTGAAAACCTCCGTTTTAGTCTCCCTAAAAATGGTGTGAAAATCTTCTTTTCTTATTATTTTGGAAAAATCTTTTCCATCTTTTATTGATCTTCTAAACTTATGATTAAGTCTGATTTGAATTTGAAAGCTTCTGTTTAAATCTTAAAAGCTCTTGATTACCAATTTTAATTTCTTTTGAAAACTGAATAAGAGAACATCAACTTTTGAAAATGCTTTTGAAGAAGAAAAAATCTTTTTGTATTTTCTTAATTGTATTTAACCCTAGAGGGAAGAAAATGAATGCAGATGATGCATGAACTGGTATATATTTTAGTTGATTTGATCAGTAAGCAACAGTATACTTGAAATTAACCCGAGACCCTTCCCACGCATTATGGGGGTATTTCAGGGATAATCCAATCTCGGAGCGGGAACCAAGAATTCGTACTCGAGTACATTTACTTGGGACCCACCTGTCATCGTAAAAGACAGTTGTTTACTGATTCTTATTTAGCTAACTCGCATGAATGGCAATTAAAATGCATGAAAGATCATTTTTTAATTACATGCATTAACACAAGTCTACCCAAAGTCAATTCCATAAACCCTACCCACGCATTATGGGGGTATTTACAGGAGAGACCTGTCTAGAAGGAACTCCCAGAAATTCGTACCCGAGTACATTTATCTGGAAGGCCCTTCATCTCGGCAAAAGACGAATGTTAATGCCTCATGAACATAACAAGGTGACATATAATATGTATGACATGAATGCATATGATTAATATCTACTTTACCACTACACTAATTACTAAATTATTACAAATCTCAAGGGGCTTAACTAAGCCAATAACTTAAATAACAAAAGACTTAAAGAAAGGAAAGCCTAAGGGTCAAATTGGACTGGCTGGGGACATTTTTGCACATCAAGTAAAAGATTAGCAAAATTCAGGAAAGCAAAAACATAAATAATGCAAAACAGGGGGTCAATTGCACAATCATGTTAGGAATACTACAAATCAAGGAGCAAATTGCAACAAAAGATAAATAAAATTCGAGGACAGGGACTCAATCAAACCAAAAGGCAAGTCAAAGTTTCAATCAGGGGCCTAAGGTGAACAAGGAAACAAGTTTGGGTCTTTATGTGAACTAAACTGAACATCTCAAGTACTCAATTGAACACAAAAACAAATCCAAGTCTTTACATGAACCTAAAAACAAGTTATTAAATTATTATGGACTAGAACAATTTCCTTAATTTAATACAAACTAGAAGAATTAAGTCTTTAAATCTAAGTTTTGATTTTTAGACTAAAATTGATTCAAATGGATTCACCAATCCTTCTTTGAGCTAATTTTTAATCTAAATGATTAGACCTTTTAATTCAAAACTAGGGTTTTTTAAATTAAAATTAGCTCATAATGATATAAAAACTCAATTATCAAGCTAACTTTAATTTAAAAATCTGAGCTTTAAATCAAAGATTTCATTCTTATACTCAAAATTAACTCAAAAAGTGATCATGAATCCATCTTTGAATCAATTATACTCTAAAAATCAAAACTTTAAGCTAAAGGCTTGATTTTGCTTCCAAGTCTAAATTAAATCTAAAGTAAATAGTCATACTCAAAATCTAATCACTTCCTTTTTTATCATATTATAGCAAACAAATATCATAACTTTAACATGAAAATAACAAATTGGAACCTTTAAACATAGACCAACACCAACATTCATCCATTTTCCCAAAAATAAAACTACCAAACACCCACTTGAATAAAAAAACTCAACTTTTAGCCAAAAGACCTATTTTTTAATCTAAATCCCAATTTCTCCATATTTCTAAGCTAACCAAATTACTAAATCTCTAAATTACCTTATTCCGAATTTCTAAACTAAAGAAAAATTTTAAGTTACTAATAATTACTAATTACAATTCATTGAAAGCTAATTTAAATTCTAAATTACCCTTAAAATACAATAACTTAAATCTAACCCAACAACATAAATCAATCCCACCCAACTTTTAATTATCACGCAAGCCCAAGCCCAAAAGCAATAAAAATGGGGGAAGTCCAAGTCAGAAAGTATACCAAATGGGCTGATGAGGAAATCGGGCCAACCGGGTTACTTGGCATGGATCCGGGTCGGGTTGCCTCCTGAAACGCCACCGTCTTAATTTTTGGACTCTTCCCAATTTTCTTTTTTCCTTCACTTCTTCTTCTTCCTTGCCTCAACCCGAAACCTAGACCAGCGCTACCCTTGCCATCTGCTAGCGCCAAACCCATGTTCCGCCTCCAACAGCTCCAGTTTCTCCCTTCTTTGTCTTTCTCTCCCTCCTTTTCTTTACCGTCGGTGGCTCTCTCTTAATCTGACCATAACAGCCCTGAAACCCTCCTAAGCAATTATACCTGAGACTAAAAAGTATCAAATCCAGCTACAATGGCCGGCCAATTGACCTCAACCACCAATGGAAAATTTCTTGCTCCCACCCGACGCAAACCCCTCTACCAAATAAGCAGAATAAAACCCGGAATCATAAGCACATAAACTGACACCGACAGAGCCTTGAAGGGAGCTCGAAAATGGAGAAAGATGATTTGATTCCTCATTTGACGTTCCTCGTTTCGACTTGGAGTTTCACGAAATCCTACTTCTCTTCCCACCTTAATCAATGACGCCTCAAGCTCCCTCTCTCTTCCGAAAACTATAACAGCGCCGTCGGATAAGCTCGGAACCACTGTCTCCGACCAAAACCAACCGTAAAACAACCGAAGATCCTTCCTTTTTCCTCCTACCGAGACCCTAGGTTAAACTAAACCAACCAGCGTCGCTCCTTCCTAATGAACCAGGACCGCCGGCAAGCCCCGTTGCTTGCTATCTCGACTCAAACTATGCCTCAAATCATTCAAAGCAGCCGCCTTTTCCTTCAGAAATCAAAACTCAAACAAAAAAAAAACCCTCAATCTCGACACAAAAGCTGATACCCGAAACTAAGAGACTCTTAATCAACTAAAATCCACCATTGGTTCCTAAAGTTTCGATCTTCCTAAAAACTCAGCGTGAAATCAACGAGCCCAGACTCAAGAATGCAAGCTATCTACCACGACAAACCCTAAAACTAACTCAGACTCAAATGGAAATGAATGACAGAGAAAAGGGAAGACCCAAACGACTTCTAGACTCCAAGAACAAAACCCGAAAAGGTATTCTCTTTAACTAGTTTGATATATATGAATTTTTTCTATTTTTCTAGCTCTTTTCCTCTCTTTTTTTTTATTTCCTGCTTTTGCTTCGGTTTGATTGCTACTAAAATGGGGTCTTTTCTCTAGAGCTATCAAGCTAGCTAATTTTTTTAGTAAGAGAGAGATCAGTATTTTTTTTATGAAAGATAGAGTCAAAAAATGAGTGAGATTTTTGTGAATGAATCAAGAGAGTGTATTGGTATCGTTTTTTAAGAGAGAATATCAGAGATAGAGGCTCTGAAGGTAAGAGAATTCGGTGTATGACAGTATTTGCCTCCTTCCTTCTTATCCCCTTTTTCCTCTTTTTTTGTTTTTTTTCTTCCCTCTTTCTTAGCTAACAGATTTTGGACTTTTGTGCAGATGCTTTGTATTAAGATAATCAGCGGTTTGATGTGCTAGCAACAAGGTGAGCTGGCATTGGATCATATCAGGTAAATTCCCTATCCTTCTTTGTAACTCTTTGTAACTGAATGGGGAATTTGTTGGTTGAAGTCCTTACTATTGACTGTATTTGAGCAATTGTGGCTTTACTTGCTGTTTTCCTTTACTCTTTGGCATTATGAACTTTGTAGTAAGCTGTGATGTTGCAAAAAGAATCTGCTATGCTAAGATGTATTCTGGAGCCTTGTCTATTTCCATGTGAATATCTACTGCTGCTGAATTGCCTTAAAATTGCATTGATGTACACTTTAGTCTTGGAAAGTCTATCCTACTGCCTTGTTCTTGCTTGTTTCTGCCTTGTTTTGATTCATGCTCTATTGCCATGCCACAATGCTTTGTTTTGAACTTTTGGAATGTAGTTTGATCATGTATTCTGAAATGAGGAACTATGCAAAGAGAAACTGCCTACGAGTCTAGGTGTAATGAATACTGAGTTGTGGTTGTTTGTGGAATTGTCAATTTGTTGTTGCAATGGCAATAAATTTTTGGGAATTTTCCGCTTCTGTAAACTGCTGGAATGTGGCGTGTCTTTGCCCTGCTTTCCTTCTTCTTGTTGATGTCTTGTTATGTAGTATTTGCTATTGTGAAATCCTTGAGAAATCGCCTCTCTGCTGTCTTGAAATTTGCTTCCTTCTATGCATGTTTTTAGCCTCAATTCTGTACAGCTTTATGATGTGTCAGGCAACTCATAAGAGCAGCTATCATGGAGGCGGTACTTCGAACCCTTAGCAAGTATTCTGCCAAGTACTAAGACGAGAGGAGCTCAACGAAAGAGATACGCCTCAAAGCTTTCTTCTCAAATGTACAGTGTTCCCTTGTAAACGATGGAATAAATGACAATATTTGTACTTATCTTGTGCTCATTAATGATCAAGGATGTGAAGCGAATTGGTTCCCCAAAGGGAATTCATATTACATTACAATAAATAGTTAAAGTGTTAATGCCCAATTGACTAAATGCATGCCAATGCAATTGCTATGTAAATTAAAATCTTCTTTTTGTGATTTTTTCAATTTTCAATTTTTGTTGTG
The DNA here is from genome assembly GCA_001974825.2 of Corchorus olitorius. Lineage (NCBI taxonomy): Eukaryota > Viridiplantae > Streptophyta > Magnoliopsida > Malvales > Malvaceae > Corchorus > Corchorus olitorius. The sequence goes on from AWUE01019283.1 coordinate 162,564, forward strand.
CTTTTTACAGTGATAATGCTTCTTATAATGAAAACTACTTAGCAAAATGCAATATCCAAATTCTATTTATGCCATGTCTAACTAATTGCTAAATTGAGGGTTAATTAATTAACGAACTAAATTGAGCTTAAGCTACGTGATTAAAATGCAATAATGCTAAATTACTAAATGAAGCTAAGACATGAAATATGTAAAAGTGCCAAAAGCGCATACTAAGATTTTTTGGTTTTTTCAAATGCAATCTAGATGACTAAGAGATGAATTAGCTAATATATACTATATATTATTTTTAGTAGCTATGGAAATTACTTAAAAGCCAAATTAAGGATTAATGTGGTGGCTCCTTTTGGCTTTCTTTTGTATTTTCTCACTTTTCGGGTGACTAAAAAGGCCCTCGATGAATTTCCTCCCTTACTTTTCCTGCTGCCCTTTTTTGTAATCTACTATTTTTATATTTATGATTAAGTGTGTTTTAATTACATATTAATTGTTTGTGGATATTAGGATTTACCGATTCAACTCTTCTACCGGAATTCCAAAGGACTGGTGCTATAAATGTATCTTCAATAATGGTTGATTCATGGGTAAACTATTGACATTCCAGTTTTGTTTTCCTCTCGTCTTCATTTCTATTTGGGTGGGTTTCTTCTTCCCTAACATTTCTCTGAATTGGTTTCACATGGGCTCCTTACTGTTTCCTAAAATTTCCAAATGGACGTTGATAAGATCCTTCCATTTAATTTAGCAGCGCCTTAGGATGACATAACCTACAGTGGAGGGCTCTCACTTCTCACCGCAACATTTTGAGGTAAATATGGATTTATTTGGATTTATATTATAGTTAGCCAATGCTAAGTACAATGATTTTGTGATGCATTGTGTAAATTACATATGTTCCTGCAAATGCTCTCAACTAATTCAATTTTCCTACACAATTATACATGCTCCTTGACTATAAAAAGTTAGGCATTCCTTATGCAGAAGCCAAATTTTTCACCTACCCGAGTTCATTAATTCAACAAGAGCAATCAAGATTAAAAAATGACTCCAGCGTACTATGCTTTTTTAGATGATCAACATACATTTCAAGCAACAATTAATATTAGCTTTATTTTGATGAATTATCTAGAGATGGAGGAGTAGAATGTTAGCTTTATTTTGATGAATTACCTAGAGATGGAGTAGAATTAAGATAATGCACTTTTAAAATGAAAGAGAGGTCATGTGTTTTGCTTTATATATGCGAATTATTTGTTTCGATGTATGAGTTTCTCCTAACTGATTAACTTATAGCCAATGCAACATTTTCTTACTAACCGACTTAAACAACTACAAAAAATATAGCCCTAATAAGAAGATGATTGCAGCACAAGCGCAGGCCACCCTGCTTGTAGTAATTATTTTTATAATATATATATATATACTATATATTATTTGTAGTGACTATGGAAACTACTTAAAAGCCAAATTGAGGATTAAAGGCCAAAAAATATAGCCCTAATAAGAAGATGATTGCAGCGCAAGCGTAGGGCACCCTGCTTGTAGTAATTATTTTTATAATATATATATATATATACTATATATTATTTGTAGTGACTATGGAAACAACTTAAAGGCCAAATTGAGGATTAATGTGGTCCCTCCTTTTGGCTTTTTTTGGTCTTTTCTCACTTTTCGGGTGACTAAAAAGGCCCTCGATGAGTTTCCTCTCTTACTTTTCCTGCTGCCCTTTTTTGTAATTTACTATTGTTATATTTATGATTAAGTGTGTTTTAATTACATATTAATTGTGTGTGGATATTAGAATTTACCGGTTCAACTCCTCTGCCGGAATTCCAAAGGATTGGTGCTATAAATGTATCTGCAATAATGGTTGTTCATGGGTAGACTATTGACATTCCAGTTCCGTTTTCCTTTCGTCTTCATTTTTATTTGGGTGGGTTTCTTCTTTCCTAACATTTCTCTGAATTGGTTTTACATGGACTCGGTTTTGTTTCCTAAAATTTCCAGGTGGACGTTAATAAGATCATTCCATTTAATTTAGCAGCGCCTTAGGATGGTATAACCTAAAATGGGGAGCTTTCACTTCTCACCACAACATTTTGAGGTAAATCTCGATTTATTTGTTGATTATATCATTTGATACTTAAATTTAACATTTCCTCATTCCTCTTTATTTTACAAAAAAAATTATTTATCATTCGACTTCCTTTTTATTGAGGTTTTTATTAGTTGTTTACATTTAATATATTTCCACATTTCCAAAAACACAGTTAGCCAATGCTAAGTGCAATCATTTTGTGATGCATTGTGTAATATGCTCCTGCAAATATTCTCAACTAATTCAATTTTCCTATGACAACTATACATGCTCCTTGACTACAGAAAATTAGGTCTTCCTTATGCAGAAGCCAAATTCTTCCACCTACCCGAGTTCATTAATTTAACAATTGCAATCAAGATAATCAACATACATTTCAATCAACAATTAATATTAGCTTTATTTTGATGAATTATCTAGAAATGGAGGAGTAGAATATTAGCTTTATTTTGATGAATTACCTAGAGATGGAGTAGAATTTAGGTAATACACTTTTAGAATGAAAGAGGGGTCATGTGTTTTGCTTTATATATGCGAATTATTTGTTTCGAGGTATGAGTTTATCCTAATTGATTAACTTACAACCAATGCAATATCTTCTTACTAACCGACTTAAACAACTACAAAAAATATAACCCTAATAAGAAGATGACTGCAACGCAAGCGCAGGCCGTCCTGCTTGTTATTATTATTATTATTAAATATGTGCCACACTTCCTGGAGATGTGGCAAAAATTCATCAGAAGACAACTCCTTTTAATGAAGTTGCCAGCAAGTGCAACCAAAAATTAAGAAACAAGGAGTTTGATGACACGTCACCTTGTAATCGAATAAGGAGACATCTCATGGGCTTAAATTAGTAGGCACAAGCCGCCTCCTGTAGCGCAGGAGGCGCCTCCCTGTTTTCAGGAGTTATCTCCTTCTCTTTTGAATTTAAGGAGTCGACAAATTAATATTTGTCAGCGAGCAAATTTTTTACTTAGGCAATGGAGGCGTGAGATTTTAAGGCTCTGCATCACCTGTATATTTTCATTTTATCATAGTGGAGGAGTCGCCTAGCCAGTTGTGCTCTCTCGGGATGCAGAACAACAACTTTTACATTGTGTTCAATTAAGGAAAAATGGCGAAATTGATGAAATTTACCAAGCAAGGAGTGTGATTTCTACAAGGAAGATACCATGATGATCCTTGAGTTATGTCAACCATCCTGGTGAAATTACATCTCAATCTGACACAGTTGGAAAAACTTTGTCGCGGTTTTCAATTAAGGACAGGTTATGTTTTAAGGCATCTGAGCTTAGATTTCGTGCCAAGAGCCATCTCCTAGTTAAATTAGTTGTTTCAAGCTTGGGAGGAGGCAGCAGGACACGCTGAATTGTGCCAAGGCAGTGAGGAATCCGCAAGTTTCATGTTGACGAGGACTCTATGATGTTTCTAAAAGATAATTTCGTGGCTTAGATGTCAGTGCAAGTTCAGAGTCATCTCAGCAATTTCCTGGTAATTTCTTAAGGATCGGAGTCGTCTCCTTGCTTGAGAAAGTCGTCTCCTTGGATGTCGAAGACTTGGTGACCAAGCAAACTTACTTTGGGCTGAAAGAATGCTGCAAAATCAAGCCCATTTCGTTCACTATATAAAGAGGTCATCCCTGCTTCAAAAATCACAATTCTACATCAAAACAGCTTCAACACGCTAAAAGCTAAGCCTTGTGCTTTTTCTCTGAAAGTTCTTCATTGTTCATTAAGTTCTTACTTGTTCTTGATATTTTCCTTATTTCAATCTTGTCTACACAAGATTTTTCTTTTGTAATCAGTTGCAATCAAATCAAATAACAATCTTTTATTATTTTCGCTTTCTGTTCATCGAAAAACCTTAAATCACTCTTGTTCGCAAGCAATCTGGAATCAATGATTTAAATGCTTCTGTGTGACTTTGATCCAAAACCCTGCAACTCGTTTGATCTTTTAATTTCAAGTTTCACAAAAAGTTTTATGTATTTTCTACAAAAATAACTGGCGCGCCTCGAACCTCTCTCTTTCCTCAAAGAGATCTAACGTTAAAGACCCTTTTGGGCGCAACAATTCCAAATACAACCGCATACCGAGGAACACATCTAAAACTGTAAAACCGGTATAATTTTTTTTTTTTGGAAAGCAATGATTTCAATTTCAACTAAACATTAGGGTTACAAACGTGTAGAAGGACTCCACGCCAAACATAATTAGCACTTACATCACAACTTACTTGTGCCAAATTATGAGCTAGCTGATTAGCATTCCTATGTACATGTCTAATAAAACAAAAAAACAAATTGAGAGACAATAAACTTCACTTGATGGATTAGAACACTACCTTCCCACAAAGACGGATCATTCTTCTAAACTTTTAGAATTGCCAACAAAGAGTCGCTTTCAACTTCACACGAAACCAAACTGTAGTTCATTGCCAAAATAAGCCCAAATCTAAGTGCATATACCTCTACAAACAACGGGCCATGAACATTATTAATACGGGAAACGACATAAACAATGACCTTCCCTGATCTATCTCTTACCACAGCTCCCAGGCCTGCCTCTTGACGATTCTTACAGAAAGATGCGTCAGTATTAAACTTATACAATCCTATTACCGGCGGCACCCAAGTATGGACCTCATGCCTCTGTTGTGGCTGATAATTTCGTTGATGGGCAGACTCAAACTCACTCACCAGCCTCGCCGCAGCTTCTGTACACAACAAGGTTGGGAGCTTACAAGTCTTCTCATGAAGAGCCTTATTCCGATTCAACCAAATCAGCCATAGCAAAGTAGCAACCAACTCAAATGATCACAGTTGGCCGGCCTTAGCAAACAAGCATTCCCACAAATCTTCCCTACCATACCAATCCGAAAGGTAACCATGAAGCCAGGGACAAGATAGATCTCATACAGCCTGGCTAAATGGACATTCAAAAATGATATGAAAATAAGGAAGACTCAACAGAAATACAAAACCTCGTAAATACTATCAATAGGCACCCCTTTCAACTGGAGATTACCTTCCGTTGGCAAAAATTCCATGCAATAAACGCCAAAGAAAATATTTAATTTTAGGCAGAATATTAGAACTCCAAATGGCATGCCACTTATCAGCTCTATCTTCTACATGAGAAACCTCTTGTCCAAGATAACTCCTAGCCACATGGTAACCACTCACTGCATAATAACCATTTGAAGAATGGTTCTAAATTAAGGTGTCTCAATGTGGCAAATGTATAAAACCGCTATAATTCGTATATACAAGAAATACATTTTTGCCCACTAATAACCGGACACACCCCATACATCTGCAGTCAATTAATAACTTGCTTAAAAAAAATTGACATTTACCAATGTGAGTGATGCGCTAAGGGCTTATCAAGGACATCAAGAGGGCTATGGAGATCATGGAGAGGATGAGCATGGAGTGCAAGGAAGCATGGAGAAGCTTGAAGATGCTAGAGTTGCACACAAAGATGATTTAAGCTCATTGGAGTTGCCAAAGATGCCATTTGATCCATTGAAGATGCCAATAGGTCCAATGACAAGAGCAAGAGCAAAGAAATTCAAGGATGCATTAATGGGCCTTGTTCGAACTCATCTTGAAGACTTGAAGACCATTGAAGTTCAATTGAAGACATTTGAAGATGATTTGAGCAAAGAAAAACTCATTAATTTGCTTGTCATTGAAGCCTAAAAATAGGACAAGTCCTGCCCAGGACTTGGTCTGTTGAAAGACGGAAGAAAATTCAGAACAAGTCCTGTCCAGGGCTTGGACAACTCCTGCCCAGGACTTGTTGCGGGAAAACCTTTTTTTTAAGTTTATTTTGTTATTTCAATTTCCTAGTAGGATAAGGAGTAGGATCCTTCCTTGCTCCTTCCTTTACCCATAGGGCTTAGGATTTAGGTATTGTGCCCCCCCTACTACTATATAAGGGGTCCAATATCTCTTGTAAACACAAGTTGAGTTGATTAATAAATTGAGGTTTTCACCCAAATTGATTATCTTAGCTTCTTTGTTCTAGTTTGAGCAAAACTTAGGGTTCTTCAATCTTGTAGAGTCCTAGCAAATAATTAAGTTGTGATAACTTGATTGTTTGTGAATCTTGTGTTTTTGAGTTGACAATTGCAGGTCTAATTGAAGACTTAAGGCCGACGAAAGAGGAGGAATCACCTTGTGAACGTCATCGATCTACTCATCTAGGAGTTGAAGGAGTTCAAGTCGAGTTTGATAGATTTTCAAGACTAGATTTGAATCTAAAACAACTAGATTTGTATCAATTGGTAATCAGAGCATAGGTTGTCATCTTCAATCGGTAAATCTATCCTTCTATTCATCTATCATCAAGTTTTTCATCCATCTCATCTATCAAAGTTTTTCAAATTCTCTAGATCTAAAAATTCCAAAAATTCAAAAATTCACTGTGGTTTCATCTTAACTCCAATCGACTTGAAAATTCAGATTTGGAGTCCTCATATCTTGTAGTTTAATTGAAAAATATCAAAAAAATAAAAATAAAAATAAAATTCGACCAGAATCTTGTGAAATTTATTCTGGCTTCGTTTGAGCTCGGAAAGCTTTGAAATTTGAGATATAGACTTCTTTTAGTGTGATATTTCTGGGAAAAATATTGAAAAAAAATCAGAAAAATCTGTGTCGAAATCGATTTTTTCCAGGAACTAGGGTTCTTGATTTGGGAATTTGGGGATTAGGGTTTGTTTGAGCAATTGAGTCAATTGTTTGCATCTAACCCTAATTGATTGTTTGTTTGAGATTCTTGGGTTGCTTTTGCTGTGAATTGAAGTTTGTTTTGCAGAATTTCGAATTGAAGCCCTATTGGATACAAGTGGTTTAAAATTGGATCTAAGTGGTACTAGGGTTTCTAATTGATTGAATTGATTGATTTGTGTTGTTAATTGTGTTTTGTGCAGCAAGTTTGGGAGACAAAAGGCTGTTTGGATTGTTTATAGAACACTCTTATTTTGATTCACTCAAGTTATTGTTCTTAATTGTTTGTTTTTCAAGTAGGTCACGAGAAGAAAGGAGGCTCTAACAATTTGCTCTTATTAGGCCTATTGAAGCTAGAAAAAAGGCATAATCTTGTGAGAACATTAAGAGAGTAGTGGATCGCCAATCCATAGGTTGAGTACAAATACAAGAGCACAACAAAGGTAAAGCACACACACACACACTAGTGAAGAATTTTTATTACTAACTTTTCTTTGTGTGTAGGTACAATGGGAGATCAAAATCAAAACAATGACTTGAATACCATGATGCAAGCATTTATGCAAAGATTAGATGCCATGGATGCAAGGATGGAAGCTATGGCTAAAGCTCAACAAGAGCCACCACCTCAACAAAGAGAGAACAATGCCACACCAAATAATGAGCAAAGGGATCAACAACAACAACAACAAGCTCAACAAAGGCAAATTGCTAGGAGAGTTGATCCAATGGAGAGATTGAGGCAACAAGAACTTGGAGGCCAAGCCTAAAATGAAAACTTGCGGCCTAGGAGAGGTGAACCAAGGGAAGAGCTTAAAGACAACATCAAATACAAAATCCCAAAGTTCAATGGAAGAGGGACACCTTCGGATTACTTAGATTGGGAGTCAAAGCTAGACATGTATTTTGATTATCACCCCTATGCCGTATCCAAGAGGGTGCAAATTGCTATCCTTGAATTTGTTGAGAATGCTTTGAATTGGTATAATCAATTGGTGCAGTCAAGGAGAAGAAATTTGGAGAGACCTATAGATACTTGGGCGGAATTGAAGAGTGTCATGAGAAAGAGATTTGTGCCAAGCTACTACATCAACTTCCTTTACCAAAGTTTGCAAACCTTGAGGCAAGGATCGAAAAGTGTTGATGAGTACTACTCAAAGATGATGTTGTTGATGTCCAGGGCCGAAATTGAGGAACCATCACAAGCCACTATGGCTAGGTTTCTTGCGGGGTTAAATAGAGAGATTCATGATATTGTGGAGATGCAACAATATTATGATGTTGAAGACTTGTTACAACAAGCTTTGAAGGCCGAGGGACAAGTTAAAAGGAGTGGCGCCAAGAGAGGAGTGATGATGATAGTAAGGGATATGCACTTAAGAATTTGGTTGCTAGAAAGACTTTGAGTGCTTTTGTGAAAGAAAATGTGCACAATCAAAGAGAGAACTTGTTTCATACTAGGATGTATGCGAATGGGAAGCCTAGTAGTGTGATCATTGATGGTGGAAGTTGTACAAAGATAGCTAGTGTATACTTGGTGAATGAGTTGCAACTACCCACTACCAAACATCCAAAACCCTATAGTTTAGGTTGGTTCAATGATAGAGAGGAGATTAGGGTTAACAAACAAGCTTTAGTTTCTCTTTCTTTGGGCAGGTACAAAGAAGATGTTTTGTGTGATGTTCTACCAATGCAAGCATGTCATGTACTACTTGGTCGACCATGGCAACTTGACAACAAGGTACATCATGATGGTGAGGCCAATCAGTATACTTTCATGTGTGGTAAAAACCTTTTACTTTAATTCCTTTATCACATCAAGAAGCTTTAAAAGATCAATTGAAATTGAGGGATGATTTTGCTAAATTGAAATCTGAATATAGGGCTCAAGAAAAGATAAAGCATGCTAATTCTAGTTCTAATTGCGTTGAAAACAAGGCTGTTTTGGTTGATAGTTCTAAAAAAGTTGTTAAAGGGTGTATGTTAACTTCTAAGAGTGAGATTAAGAATGCTTTGAAAGATAATTCCGTTTTATTCTTACTTTTGCTTTAAAATACACTTGTGAGCACTAACAACTTGGCTGGAGAACTTCCAAGCAACATTGTTTCTCTTTTAGATGAGTTTGCAGATTTGTTTCCTGAGGAGATTCCTAGTGGTTTACCACCAATTAGAGGGATTGAACATCAAATTGACTTCATCCCTGGGGCGCAAATTCCAAACAAGCCAGCATATAGGACAAATCCTGATGAAACAAAGGAGTTGGAGAAACAAGTTGGAGAGTTGCTAGAAAAGGGTTATGTGCGCGAGAGTCTTCCTCCATGTGCAGTTCCAGTTTTGCTAGTTCCTAAGAAGGATGAAACTTGGAGAATGTGTGTTGATTGTAGGGCAATAAACAACATAACAGTTAAGTATCGTCACCCTATTCCTAGATTAGATGATATGCTTAATGAATTGCATGGTTCTTGCTTATTTTCAAAGATTGATCTTAAGAGTGGGTATCATCAAATTTGCATGAAAGAGGGTGATGAATGGAAAACTGCTTTTAAAACTAAGTTAGGATTGTATTAATGGTTAGTCATGCCTTTTGGATTAACTAATGCACCTAGTACTTTCATGAGGTTAATGAATCATGTTTTAAGAGCTTATATTGGAAAGTTTGTTGTTGTTTATTTTGATGATATACTTGTGTATAGCCGCAACTTAGAGGAACATATTGAGCATTTGAGATGTGTTTTAGATGTACTTAGGGTTGAGAAGTTGTATGCTAACCTTAAGAAGTGCACATTTTGCACAAACAAACTTGTTTTTCTTGGTTTTGTGGTTTCTGCGCAAGGTGTACATGTTGATGAGGAGAAGATCAAAGCCATCAAAGATTGGCCAACACCCACCAACGTTGGTCAAGTGAGATCCTTCCATGGCTTAGCTGGGTTCTATAGGAGGTTTATTAAGGACTTTAACACCTTAGCCGCCCCTATTACTAGTGTGATGAAGAAGAATGCACCATTCAAGTGGGGAAAAGAGCAACAAGAAGCATTTGAGACTTTGAAGGACAAACTAACTAATGCTCATTTGCTTGTTTTACCTAACTTTAACAATACTTTTGAGATTGAATGTGATACTTCAGGTGTAGGTATTGGCGCAGTTCTCATGCAAGGAGGGAAACCCGTGGCATACTTTAGTGAGAAGTTGAATGGGGCTGCGTTGAACTACCCTACATATGATAAAGAGTTGTATGCTCTTGTTAGAGCATTACAAACATGACAACATTATTTGTGGCCTAAGGAGTTTGTGATTCACACGGATCATGAGAGCTTGAAGTACTTAAAGGGCCAACAAAAGCTGAATAAGAGGCATGCTAAATGGATTGAATTCATTGAGTCCTTTCCATATGTGGTGCGCTACAAGAAAGGTAAGGAGAATGTTGTAGCCGATGCTTTATCAAGGAGGTATGTTTTACTTTCCATGTTTGATTCTAAATTTCTTGGATTTGAGTTCATTAAGGAATTATATGCTAGTGATGCTTACTTTAGTGATGTGTTTAAAGCATGTGAGAATTCTGGTTTTGGAAAGTTTTATAAGCATGATGGATTTTTGTTTAAAGAATTTAGATTGTGTATACCTACTTGTTCTCTGTGTTTTGTGCTAGTGAGGGAATCGCATGAGGGAGGTTTAATGGGATCTTCATGCAAAGGTTAGAGCTCAAATTGAGAAGAAAACACAACACTACATGAAGAATGCTAACAAGGGGCGCAAAGAGGTCATCTTTGAACCTGGAGATTGGGTTTGGTTGCATCTAAGGAAGGAAAGGTTCCCTGAAAAGAGGAAGTCTAAGCTCTTACCTCGTGGAGATGGTCCATTCCAAGTCTTGGAGAGGATCAACAACAATGCATACAAGCTAGATCTTCCTAGTGAATATGGCAATGTAAGTACTACTTTTAATGTTTCAGACTTATCCTTGTTTGATAATGATGCAGATTTGATGACAAATCCTTTTCAAGGGAGAGGGGATGATGCGCTAAGGGCTTATCAAGGACATCAAGAGGGCTATGGAGATCATGGAGAGGATGAGCATGGAGTGCAAGGAAGCATGGAGAAGCTTGAAGATGCTAGAGTTGCACACAAAGATGATTCAAGCTCATTGGAGTTGCCAAAGATGCCATTTGATCCATTGAAGACGCCAATAGGTCCAATGACAAGAGCAAGAGCAAAGAAATTCAAGGATGCATTAATGGGCCTTGTTCGAACTCATCTTGAAGACTTGAAGACCATTGAAGTTCAATTGAAGACATTTGAAGATGATTTGAGCAAAGAAAAACTCATTAATTTGCTTGTCATTGAAGCCTAAAAACAGGACAAGTCCTGCCCAGGACTTGACAACTCCTGCCCAGGACTTGGTCTGTTGAAAGACGGAAGAAAATTCAGAACAAGTCCTGTCCAGGGCTTGGACAACTCCTGCCCATGACTTGTTGCGAGAAAACCTTATTTTTAAGTTTATTTTGTTATTTCAATTTCCTAGTAGGATAAGGAGTAGGATCCTTCCTTGCTCCTTCCTTTACCCATAGAGCTTAGGATTTAGGTATTGTGCCCCCCCTACTACTATATAAGGGGTCCAATATCTCTTGTAAACACAAGTTGAGTTGATTAATAAATTGAGGTTTTCACCCAAATTGATTATCTTAGCTTCTTTGTTCTAGTTTGAGCAAAACTTAGGGTTCTTCAATCTTGTAGAGTCCTAGCAAATAATTAAGTTGTGATAACTTGATTGTTTGTGAATCTTGTGTTCTTGAGTTGACAATTGCAGGTCTAATTGAAGACTTAAGGCCGACGAAAGAGGAGGAATCACTTTGTGAAGGTCATCGATCTACTCATCTAGGAGTTGAAGGAGTTCAAGTCGAGTTTGATAGATTTTCAAGGCTAGATTTGAATCTAAAACAACTAGATTCGTATCAGTGAGGTTGGATCAAGTGGTAAGCGGCTTGTTCCAGTTTAAGTAGGTCTCGAATTCGAGACCTTGCGTACGCAGCCGCCCCATTGGTAGACTCACCCACCAAACTCAGATACGTGACCCCGGTTGAATCCGAATTAGTCATAGCAAATCTCTAGATATCGGGTGGGAAAAAAATTGGCGTTTGAATTATTAAAAATTGAAATGATGGTAGTAATGTGTAGAGTTATTTAAAATACATCAATCTATCACTAATTTCAGCAACAAGCCGCTAACTGTTCATAAGCCGCAATCAATTGAATTGCAGCCGATCCCCCAATTTTTACGCTGTTCACCCAGTCATCCATTCTTTCCAAGCCGGCCATTTCTGAGCCGACCCACCCTCTCTTCTAATTGATTCCGCGATTCTCGGAATCTCTTTTCCCTTTTCGTGCTCAATCCTTACCCACTCCCCCGTTTCCTGCAATTCCCTTCAAAGCCCTGTCTTTGCTCCTTTTCTTTTTCGTTTAACTGTTCATTCCCTCTCTGGATTCCTCCCACTTCTGTTTTATTTCATTTTCCTTTTCCGAATACTGTGTGTATGGATTCGTAACAGGAGGAATAGAAGGGAGAAAGAGAGGTGCAGCCCATCGTCTCTGGGTCTCACACAATCGGAACACCGGTGACGGTGAGTTTTCCTCTCCCATCTCTTTTGTCCATTCTTGGATTTTGTTGTTTGTATGTTTTGGTGTAGATGGAAAGAATGATCGAGTGCTTGTGATTCTCTGATGTTGTCAAGTTTGCAGACCAAGTGTTTGCTTTTTTGTCCAGTTGAATTGGATAATGCATTTTACCTTCATTTTGAAGCTTTTTTGGCCTTGAGTTTGCCTTTACTGTTAAAATGAGTTGGGTTCTGTACTGATTAACTGCTATTAACTTGCTTTTAGCAACTGCAAAATTTTAATTTGGATTGTGCTATACCTGTTTGCAGACATCGTCTGTGGGTGCATCCAGACCTGTTGCATCAGAGCTTGCTGCAGATACTTCGAGGTAAGTTCTTGCATATTTGTTTGGGCTTTCTTTAACGTCTTACAATTATAGATATTGGTTGAGTTTATGGAGCAGGCTCAATATCGTTATCCTCTATATTCTTATCTGCCCAAAGAAAGAGGAGCAAAAAATACCTTATAAACCAGTGGAATGATGATATAAAGTAAGTAGAGGATTGAAAGATGAAAAGGAGAGAGTTTTTTCATGTTTTTAAAAGATATAAACAAATGATCGTGGAAGGCCAGATTAATTCTAGCTTTTTTTCTCTTACCCCCCTTCAGGTTGGATTGGCATTGTTACAGTGTGGACCAAATGTTTCACTTTCATCTGATGATCCTTTGCAAATTCATTTAACGAAGGAAGCTTTTGTGGAAAAGTATAGTGTTGCGGCTCAGGTTTGTTACTTGCTTTTGACAAATTTCATGGTAAAATACATGTGTGATGATGTCCAAAACCAAATCTATCTTCTTTTGTTATACTATTTTAATAAATGGTAAAGGTGTTCATGCAACTATTTTAACCTTAAACCTTTAACCACCATTAAGATTCTCCTTCGAGAACAAGCAAAATGAAAAAACATATACAATGAGGTGTATAAGCATAATGCATGATGTCTGCGTAGCTTATTTTAAATCTGTACATTGCAGGTTTGGAAGCTCAGTGCTTGTGACTTATGTGAGACTGCAAGAAATTCTGTATATCAATCTGGATTTTCATATTTGGTTAAGGTGAGATATCAGCTTTTTCTTGGCTGTTTAAACTTACTTTTGAAGTATGGAAACAGCTTCCTGAATTCACTCTTTTTATGTACTAGCCAAAATTCCCCTTCTGTCTTTTTACATGAATGCTTCCTTCCAATGAGTCTTTCTTTATTGAGGTTTAATCCAAGAAAAACCTATTAGGTTGCGTTTGGTTCGTGGAAAGTAGTGGGAAAGTGTGGTAAGTTAGATAGGGAAAATAACTTTCCCATGTTTGGTTGGAGGAATCTAATTTTAGGTGGGAATGTCATTCCCATCACTTGACCACTTGAGTGGGAAAGTGGTGGGAATGACATTCCCATCTAAAAGGGTGGGAAAGTTCACTTTCCCAGGAAAGTGTTACTCTTTTTCCCTTGTCTTTCTCTTATATTCTCAAAATTTAATAACTTTCCCATGTTAACCAAACATGGTAATCCTATTCCCACAAAAATAAAAAATTATACTTTCCCACTAAAATAACATTCCTAGGAAAGTAGTGTGAATGACATTCCCACATGATACCTAAGATACCACGAACCAAACATAACCTTAGTGTTTCAAACTTCCCATTTCAAGAAAGGCTACGGATATTGACATGCAAAAGGATTTACAAATCCTACTCTTAATGCCTTCTCTTTTTTCAATATTCAATTTATTTTCTACTTACCTCATATATTAACGTTTTTTTGGCCAAACATCTATTAACATTTAACGTTAAGTAACTAGGATTTAACAAGTCAGTATGTATTAGGTAATATAAAGTGATAAGTTTACCTTACCTTAAATAAATAACAAAATATGTGGGTACAAAGGTTAATCTTTAACGTGTTAACATCTCTGGCCAAAAGAAAAGTTTTCAAAAATCATTGTCATTTCCCCCTTATTTATTTTAATCAAGTTAAATACATAGCAATTAGAGCATGGGTTTCAGACTTTCATGGCAGTGAAATATTAATACTTACATGGGAATGAGAACACAGTTAGTGGGAAATATTTGTCTAACTAAATTGATAATAAAACTTCATCTTGCCAGCTCTTGATCATGCTGTTTCCTTCAAAAGTAGCTGATGATGTATGATGTTTTTTTTTTTTATTTTTATTTTTTATTTTTTTATTTTATTTTTTTCTCTCTTTTGTATGTATACAAGATTAAGGGAAAGAAAATAAAAGAAAGAATCGTAGCTTTTTGTGTCTTCAAGTTGGGAGAAATTTGGAGAAGAAAATACAGGCCGGTGAATGTGATATCATTGTGTGGCCAACTTCATTCAAGTTGCATAAAATTGCTGAAGTACTATATATAAGCTGGGACCCAATTTTCCTCTAATGTGAAGTCAAAAATGCCACGAAGAAGGGAGATAGTTAAATTAGTTCCTAATGTGTTGTTGGTTAGTATAGTAGCTTGACATTGTCAAAAAAGATGGCGAAGCTGCCACATTGCCGCCACAATAAGAGTGATGGCACCGCCAATTGAGAACCCTGTTGATTTGGCAATTGTTGTTTTTGGTACAGAGGTAAGATTGTTGGACTATAAATTGCCATTTATGAAGTTTCATATATAACTGTTGATAAGCATGCATTTCTGTTAAGAATTCTTGCATATATTATATATAGCTTAGTTGTAAGTAACACATATACATGCATTTGATTGTGATGTTCATGGCTGCTCATGCACCTTTCTCTTGCTAGAAAATACTAATATTCTTTTAATATGAGCAGATCTTTTTTTTTCACTATTTCTCTTCTTTTCGTTTTTTTTTTCTCATCTCCTTTCTTCTCATCAACTTCTTATCCTTCTTCTGTTATTTTTTTCTCATGTTTAACTAATCTCTTTGTTTTTTAAGGTGAAGTGATTCATGTATATCTTTAATGGTTTATTGACTTTTTCTGAGGTTGGCATCTTACTCCATCACTTAGCAGTAATTAGATTGCTTCAGATTTGCAGTTGACTTTAGAACAACTATTTTTTTAGATAATCCCTGTTCAGAAAATTGGAAGCTATTAAACTTTTCTCTGTTCCTCATCTTTGATGATTTTGCCTACCCAAAGAGGCCAAGTTGGTTATGGTGTGTTTTGCAGGCTTATTTTGTGCAAAATGGAAATTTGAACAGAATAACCAATTAACCACAGTATTCTTCCCCTCTCTCCTCTTTGTTTTAAATGACTTTCTCCTCTCTTTTAAGGAATCTAACTTCTTTTGCCTTCTTCTTTTTTTTATCTAGCACTGCCTTTTGCATTTTATTAGGCAATGTGTTACTTTGGGAAGCTTTACTCAGCACATGCTGTTTTGGCTCCTTATATTGGAATGTACTGCACCAAAACAGCTGCATTTATCTTGGAATCTTATAATCCAAATTTAGTTTCAGAATTCTTCAAAGTTAGCTGATCATTATAATCCAATTTTAGTTCCAAAACTATTATTTAGACCTCTTTATCTTCCTTATAAAAATCTTACCTTTGAAGTATATATTGTTATTTATTTTCTAGATAGTTATAAGCTTTGTTTCCTTCAGAAAGTTAGCAGAAAAAAATGGTAGGCATTGGACTCACAAATACTGCTATGTATTTCCAAAGCAGCAAGTGAGATAGTTTTCATATTAAAAATTTGCCGTGGATGATTTTTTTGTGTTTTTAAATTTTGGCAGGGATGAGCGCTCTCTCAACCAGAGATGGATTGATGATTCGGGACCACAGGAAATTCAAAGCTCAATTAGTACAACTTACCGTTTAAAGCTAAAAATGTGAGTTGAAAATAAGATCTTGGTTTTTGGATGCTTGAAAAGACGCAGGACAATGAGTGGCTTAATGAGGTATGGTATATTGTTATTGTATCTTCAAGAAAACACCTAGCAATATATATTTAGTTTAGGTTTCATTGAGATGGCGTTTGGCTGGGTTCTTAGGTGTTAGAAAATTAATAATGTAGTGGCTTTTATTGAGTCCTTGAAAGTTAAGTCCAAGTAGAACGTTGTATGTTTGTTGTTGTTTGCCGTCCTTTGGTTCTCATAAAAAAAGAAGGGGCTTTAGTGCTAGACAAATTGCATTCAAACTTTGACTGGTGCATAAAGAAATAAAATTTCCGTGGTTATGTTCTACATTTAAACAATTTTGTTGTCTAAATATACCTTAAAATCATTTTACTTATATTTTACTGAATCGTACTCCTTTGTGCCATGTAGATTTTAGTACTTATATGCATTTACTGTAAATTAATTTATAGGTAGCCACTTTATTTTGATATTATTTAACCTAATGAAGGAAATTTGAAAAATCTTAAATGTATATGAGCTATAATTTTTTGCATAGGGCGAAATTAAATGAAATATCATATTCCATAGGCCTGTATTTCAATCTCTATCATGATATAGCCCTTTCTCAGATTATTTCTTAAACCATTATTTGTAGTTTTACATAAGTTCTCCTCACTAATCAAAATTTCCTGTGTTTTGTAGTTTGGAAGAAAATTATGGATGTCTATGTAGGCCGAGTATGGAAGGAGTTGATCTTTAGCATTGTTCTAGGAAACCTTTTGAATTTTTATGCTTGCTGGATTTTGACCTCACTGTTGAATCATGTTTTGCTGGATTATTAAACTAAATCATTAGTATTATTAAACTAACTATTTTCGTTCCAATTATGTTTTGCTGGATGAGTTGTCAGACCAAGGGTGATTTGAAGGACTAATCATATATTTGAGTGAAGAATGCGAAGCAAAAAAAAAAAAAAACTCATTTTTTTTATATACAAGGAATGCACCATATACAGAATGAAAACGAACAAGAATTTGATTATTGTATCATTTGATCACTATATCAGATTTTTATTGGTGTTTCTTATCAAGTGCCCTTTGACCAATGGTTAGCCTGACAAAGATGTTCAACATACTAACATCTTTTTTACTATTCTTACTTGATAATTGTTAGCTAATGTCTCTTTACTTGCCTTATTTTTGTTAACAGGATACTATCCTCAATCTGATGAAGTTCATATCTGCTGGTAACTCTCTAGGTACTAAAATTAATGCTCATAGAAGTTGTTCTCTTATGTGTTCACATCAAATTATCTTACATTTTTTCTACATTACTTAGCTGACTGTGAGGGTGTATGGATGCCATCTAATGCAGCTGTTCTAGAGAAATCTTTGGTAAGTCACACGGGGTTCTATCAGTAAAAGTCTGCCAAGAAAATTAAGTTATATCATAATAGTTTGTGAAGACTTTCATTTTTCAAAACATATGTTATGGCCACAGATATGGTCAGATCAAGATAGAGGAGTTTACTTGGGTCTTTGAACACTTCAGGAATTTTAAGATAAATATTTAACTTATTTGGTGATAGTATAATGTGAAGGTCAATATTAGTGTTGAGTCTTTCTATATGTCTGTTTGTTGCTTTCAGTCTTTGTTAATGCTCTCTGGGAGTGATTGAATGATAGTCCTTTTTTTTTTCTTTTTCATTTTCCCCTGTATTGTTTCACCTCTGTGAAATTAGTTTTTCATATTTGTGCTCATTCAATAAGTTGAGTGGTTCCGCAATAAGCAAGATATTTTAGAATGAGTCTTCTTGGGGTGTTTCATTATTAAATTCATTGTGGGATAAACTGAACTCGATTTAATGATTTGTTGAAGTGTCTGATATTGATAGGTCAAAATGGAACTTTCTGAAAACTTGCAGTGACGTTAAGTCATTAGCAATGTAACTAATTTCTAAAGCAGGTTCCAACTTCAAATATAATTTTTGTAACATCCTTTAAATATAACTGATTTCTAATTTTGTCTGATGTCTATGAAAGAATTAGTCATTTTTTTTTGTTATGGAGTTATTTAAGCTTTTATTTTGCTCTATATGTTGCATGAGAAGAAATTACTTGCCTTGGTTTGAGCATTTTCTATGGAGTTGTTAATTCTATAAATCGATTCTTTATTAGCACTTAATCTTTCTCTTTCTTTTGTTTGTCAAATGAATACGCTTCTTTTTTATGCTTTCAGGTCATTAAAAGAGCAGAAAATACAGTTAGACTCTCTCAAGCTATAACAGAAAGGTATTTTTGCTGCACATGAAGCAAAATTAGCTGCTTATCGGACCAAAGTATTGCTTATCTGGCTTGATCGTTTTTTTTTTTACTCATGTCTTCAACTAGATGATATAGAGATTGTTGTTTCTATGTTGCCTTTTTTTCTTATTTCTTGTGCTTATCACTATTTGACTCCTTGAACTTTCATTTGCATCTCTGTTTTCTCAACTACTTATCACCAATGTGTTTTTGTTATTATCTCTCTGTCTTTGTTCTTATCGTTTGATTCTTTTTTTTTTCTTTTTTCCCCCTTAAAATATAATACAGCTTTTGGTTGAATAAACTGAAGAAAGTGGCCCTCGAGTCTGTCTGAACATACTAGACATGATATATTATGGGGAAATGGGGGGTTGAGAGGTGCAGAGGAGTCTTTTTAAGAATTTAAAAACTTTAAATTTATTAATTTAATATTTTGTTTCATAGTTTTTCCGCTTACATCACTGATATTAGATCACTTTTTGCACTTAAATCACTGACACATTGCACCTTATTTTAAGTGTTTTTGGACACTAATAGAATTCTATGACCCCTGTTCATTGCACCTGATTTAGCCAAATTTTGCTCTTATTTTCTTATTACCCACTCATATTTTGGTGATCATAATCAGTTCTTCAGAGTCATTGCTTATTGAGTTGTTCTATTCACCTTGATGAATTTTGATTGAAACAAAACTGATTATGGATTCTTTTCAACCAATCTCTCCTATGTTGAACAGGTTTACTTGCTTATACAGATTCAGAAATTGTTTAGGATCTAACAATGGATCTTTTGGTCTGCACTACTTACTAGGTCAATCAATATTTGGCTGGATTATCATTGGATGTGCATAAGAACAAGACCATGATCGTATTTGCAGTTCTTTATTTTAGTGAAGATTTATGAGAACAAAACCATGAGATGGAAATTAAAGGTATGGATACTCTTTAATATGGTTTCTCATTTTCTTTAGTATTGTTGAGCTCATGTTTGATTTTATTCCAATGCTAAACCCTAAACCGTTATTTTAATTAAGATTGATTATTGATTTCCCCTGTTTGTTGGATGAATGTTGGGAGAATATACTAATGAAGGCAAGTTTGTACGATTTCAGTTATTTATGTTTTCTCATTCAGAAGTTCGAAGTTCAGTTCCTTTACTGATTCTCTGAGTCAGTCTCCTCCATATTATTCTTAAAAGTGAGTTGTCTGCTCTTTATATTGGCCTATCATTCTGAATAAAGTTCATGTTACTCTCTTAGTTCATTGGTTTTTTGTCTCTGCTTCAGAAACTTGACTGTTGAATTGGCTTTCGTGCCTTATTTTGGTGATTAACTGGTTTCTTCTTCTTTCCTCATCTTTTCTTTTCTTTTTTGAATTCTAATTTTATGTTTGTTTCTAGGTTTTCATTTTTTTTATTATTTAGTTAGTTTCCGAGCTTTAGGTGCTTTCAATATGTATTGAAGAGGATTTGGTACTTTTTCTTTGGGCACAAAATGGAGACTTGATACTGTAGTTGTTTGCTTTATGAGGAAGTTGGTTAGTTTAACTTGAGACTTGGTTTTATTTGTTCCAGTTTGTTTTATTTGTTTATCCTTCTTTGTTGTATCTCGGATCTTGATGTGTTTATATTATCCTTATTGGAATCTAAGTGTTGTGTTTATGGATTGAAGTCGCTGATTTTTTTTTTTTTTTTTTTTTTAAGTTTGTTTAAAGAATCCTTCTGTTTATGCTGAAAAGATTGAGACTTTTGGATATATTCTCTGAGAATCCACCATTGTTATGCTTCTTCAAGAATGGCTAATATGATTCCACTTCAGCATTCTTGAGCCACCAACTGCCCTTTAGTCTCTGTTGATTAGTGCTTAATTTCAGTTCCTAAGATGAGATCAGGTTGTGTCCTTTAGTCTTTGTTGATTAGTGCTTTCTAACATGTTTTTTTATGCATGCACTGTTCTGTCAATTGCTGCTTCTTTTTAACCTCAAGTTAATGAAAAAGGTTCCAATCTCATTGGAGTTTTATCTTTTAACTTTATGATGACATGTTGGTTTTCTTGAGCTCTTTAGTTTTCTTTCTTTACTTTCCTTTTAGGTTCTGATATGGTTTGATTTTCTGTAATTTTCTGGTATTTTTCATCATAATATCAACAACCTTGAAATAATTAAGTTTAAATGAAATCCCCACAATTACATTCATTCATTCTGTATTATTTCATTTAAATAGAAGTGTTTAGTGTATTAACTAAGTTCTGATTGTCTGTTTCTTTTTTTTAGCCATTTGTGGCCTCACTGCAACTTTCCATGTACTATTTGAAATTTGGCTTTATTATTCCTGAATTCTTTTACTCATCTCCCTGTTTCTAATGAGCATTGAAAAAGATGGTTTTGGTTCAATGGCCTACTTTTTTCCAATTCGCGTGAAAGAATTCAGCTGAACTCATTGAACTGCTCTTTTCAGAAGCCTTACCTGAGCTCAGCTGGCTAACAATTCTTGATAAGACAGACATATTCAGGTTGTCCTTTCTACAGCCTATGTAAGAATTGAACTAGCAAATAAACAGGATATTGACTTGATTTCTCTCTTTTCCTCCATCTTTAGTTTTTCTGCTTTTTCTATATTTAGTACTATTTATTCACTAAGCTGTCAATTAAAAGGACACAAGAAATAGTCATAAAATAAATATTTTCATTGATTTCATCAGTGTTTTGTTGACTTTTGAATCCTTTTTGCAGAAAGCTTTTTAATGGGATGAAATTCATGGGAGGCTTTTTAATGTTTGATATCTTTGCTGAATAAACATGAGCAGAAGAATTTGGGAGAGCATGGCCCTGAAGAGGTGATGTTTACCTTTTCTTTATTGAGTTTGTTTTCCTATATCTTATTGATGTGTATATATGCATCCATATGCTTGAGTTTGGTTACTGAGAATTTGTGTTTGTGATTTTCTGTTCGGTGGTTGCGAAAATTTACACCTTTTTGACTACTTTGTGAACCCTAAACCCTAAGAGTAGCCTAACTTGCAACCCTGCAAGTAGCCTAAAATATTCTCTTATGTTTTATTAATCTCTGCAAATTTTGGCAGTGCTTTAGTTTGAATCATATCTTTTTATTATTTTCCATTAAAAAAAACTCATGTCTTCACGCGTTGACATGAAGTGAACAATTTTTCACTGTATATTTTCTTACAACTTTTAAGTGAAATTCATCCTCAATGAAGTACTTTAGTACTATACTTCATAACATAGTACTATACTTCACAACCTTAAGTAGTATAGGTTCTTTGTTTGCTATGAATGACGCTTTCTTTTGTTCTTTAACAGCTTTTTGCATCAGCATCATGCTCTGTTGATCAAATGGTAAATCGAAAATTTCTTCCTCTACCTTAAAATACATTTAGGTGGGTTTAATAGTTGATCTTTTGCTAACATATTTTCTACTTTTTTTTAGGTGTATGATAAAACCAGCTTTGCTACTAACATCCATAGTTTGCACAACCTCTCCAACTATATATATTAGATTTCAAACATAATTGATAAGCATTAATCGATTTGAGGTTAGCACATTAGGATTGATTATTGGTACTGCTCTGGGTCGTTTTCTACCTCAGGTGCTTCCCTTTCTTCCATTTGTGTTGGGTCAGTCGATCAAGAGGCTTCATATGCCTTCATATGTTTTGATATTATCTCTGCTGCTTTCTATATACCTCTTTTGTCACGATGGACCCTAAGTCATCGGTCTCGATGAATCCTGTTCTTGGCCTTTCCTTTGATGGCCCTCTGTGTCAACACGGTTCCCTTTCTTGTGCTGTATGTTGCTTTCCTCATGGTCGGCCGAGTCGGATCCCTGTACATGATGCTCCCCTTTGTGAGGGTTTTGTACCTGCCACCCCACTTGCCAGGGGGAGAGCTCTTCGTCGCCGTCGTGCTTCATCTTCTTTGTCTCCTACTCCTGGTCGTTATCCTCGCTTGGCCTCCGTGGGTTCGTCCAGTGCTGCTTCTAATGTTGTTGGTTCGTGTATTGATGCCTGCTATCCCTCTCCTGGTAATGATCCCTCTCATTTGTCTGAGGACAGCTCAGACTCCGTATTGGTTGATGTACCCGTTGGTGAGTGTGCTAGCAGCTTTGTTGGTTCTCTGGTCCACACTGCATCATCCGATCCGCTTCCTCCTACTTCCCCTTATTTGGTGGACAATCGGTTGGCTCTTGAGGATCCTCTGGCTTCTGCTGTCCGTCTCCCTCCCGTTGTTCCTTGCATTGATGTCCCTCTGAGTGGTGCTTCACCTTGTGTATCCACTGCCCTTCCTTTTACAGATTGTTTAATTGATGTCCCCATTCAAGTGTCGTGCTCGACTCTTGCTTCCCCTATGTCTGCGGATCCTGCTGAGCCTGGTCAGCACCCGTCATCATTTGGTTTAGGTTTTTTTTTTTTTTTTTTTTTTAATTTAACTTATGTGTCTTATGTATTGATTTTACCTCTGTTCTTTGGTTTTTTTCCCCTTTATTTATGGTCATGCTATCTTCTGGCCATCTCCTTTTGGTTGCCATACTCATTTTCTCTTGGGGGCACGAAGTCATTAATGCAACTGGACTTAGCAGGCGTCAGCCTGACCGTCGGGCTGTTAGTAAACCTGTCGCTCACGTGCGGTGTCGGTCATCTCCTGCGTCCCGGTGTAGTAGGCGTATGCGTGAATTGCAAACAATGGATGTGGCCGCGCCTTCCTCTGCTTATGGTAATGCTTGGTTTCAAACTCATGCCTGCTCTGATTATTTTGTTTCCCTTTTGTTGTTACTTTAATTCTGCGGTGTCATTGTCTGCTGCCTTCCTCCTTTTCATTCAGGTTGCTCTGAGTCCCCTTTGTCTCCTGAGCCTCTCCCCGGTTCCTCGGCACTACATCAGGCTGATCACATCAGTTAGGTTCCATCCTTATTGTCTACTCATATGTCATTTTTTTCTCTCCTCCTTGCTTTGCTGTCCTATTCTGCTGCTAACTTTTTGTTTGTTATTGTTTTAGGGACGTTTTTTGATGCTGATTACTTTGGTCCCCCTGATGTTGTTTGTCATTTTTGTGGTGCGTCCATGTGGATGCAGGAGAGTGTGGGAAAGCATCCTCGCACTACATACCCTTTGTTTAGTCTATGTTGTAAGCAGGGTATGATTGCTCTGCCGTCTCGACGTCCTACACCTTTGTTCTTGGATAGTCTGCTTGATCCGAATGGTGGGCCGCTTTCAAGATCTTTTCGTGATAATATAAGGCTCTATAATTCCTTATTCCAATTTACATCGCTTGGTGGTGAGATTGATAACTCAGTCAATACCGGATCTGGCCCCTATATCTTTAGGCTGAATAATCAGACATATCACAGAATTGGACCACTCCTACCAGGTCAGGGTAAGAGGCCACAGTTTGCACAACTTTATATTTATGATTGTGGTAATGAGGTTTCAAACCGGGTTTACTCTGTCACCGGACATCGAACATCTGACAGTGTCAATGAGCTGATTGTTGAGGGATTGCTGATGATGTTGGATTCAGTTAATGAAGTTACAAAACTTTTTCGAAGTGCAAAGGAGAGGATTGATTCAGATGAATCCAAGTCTGTTCACATTAGATTGATTAATTCTAGGGGTTCTAATCCGCGCACCTATTCGCTGCCAACTTCGACGCAAGTTGGTGGTCTTATTGTTGGTGATATTGGCCGAGCTGATGGTGATCGAGATGTTGTTGTTGAGCATAAGGATGGGGGCCTGCAGCACTTTAGCACTGTGCACCCGCTTTACATGGCTTTACAATACCCTCTTTTGTTCCCTTATGGTGAGGATGGTTTCACGCCACATATAAGGTATATTGATTCCCCAGTTAAAGAAGTTGTGCGAAAGACCATGAGCATGCGAGAATATTATGCGTACTATTTGCAGCAACGTAGTCGCCATGGTGAGACTTTGCTTAGGGGTGGTCGGTTGTTCCAACAATTCTGTGTTGATGCACTCTCATCGGTTCAGGAAGGTGAGCTCCTTTGGTTGAAGAATCATCAAACTGAGATATGTGCTGATATGTACACCAATGTTAGGGATCTGATTCACCGGGGTGACGTGGATGCCTCTGCGGTTGGTAAGCGCATCATCCTCCCTGCAACATTTACCGGTGGCCCTCGATATCTTTATCAGAAGTATCAGGATGCAATGGCCATTTGCAGGGCCTTCTGTTACCCGCAGCTTTTTATTACTTTCACATGTAACGGTAACTGGCCCGAACTGAAAGATGCCTTGGCTTTTTACCCTGGTTTGCGGGCCGAGGACCGTCCAGACTTAGTGGCTCGGGTTTTTCACATCAAGTTGCGGATTTTCCTTGACTACCTCATCAAGCGTGGCCATTTTGGGCATGCACTTGCTGGTATTGTTCCCGTCAGATCTCGCCCACTCCTTTATGCCTTTTATTATATGCTTCGCTTCTTCATTTGTCTTGGCTGCAATGTGACTGATCTCATGCTTAAGTTGTGGTTTTCCTTCTCTGTGTTAATTTCTGTTTGTTCTTTTGCTCATCTTTTCTCCCCTTTTTTGAACCCTTTGTTATTCAGCACTCCATTTGTCTTCATTCCATCTCTCGGTGCCATTCAACTGTCCCTGTTGTTTTTTCCATGTCACTTCTTTCTCCCATTTCGTCCCAGCTTGATATGATTTGGGTTTTATAATTTATTTTTCTCCCACATTATTGCTACCTTAAATCGTTATTCAATCTTTCTTTTCTCCTTTTCAGTTACTTACACAGTTGAGTTTCAGAAGCGAGGCCTTCCGCATGCACATATTCTGCTTTAGTTGCAATCTTCAGCAGGATTTAACATGGCCGCTAACATTGATAGGTATGTTTCTGCTGAGATCCCTGATAAGGATCTTGATCCCATTGGATATGAAGCTGTGACTTCTTTCATGATGCATGGCCCATGCGGGTCTGTTAACCCTCGAGCTCCGTGCATGGAGAAGCAAAAGTGTGACAAGTACTTCCTAAAACCGTTTTGCCAGCAGACATCTATTGATAAACTTGGTTACCCCACTTATCGCAGGCGGGACACTGGGGCACTTTAAGTCAAGAACGGGGTTGTACTGGATAATAGATATGTTGTTCCTCATAATGTGGATATTTTGGTTCGATTCCAAGCCCATATAAATGTTGAAGTGTGCAACCAATCACGGGCAATCAAATATCTTTTTAAATACATCAATAAGGGCCCAGATCGTTCAAAAGTTGTTATTGAGACCAAACGGTCTGCTTTGAATGATGGGAATGCTCCTGCTGAGCACTTGAATGAAATACAGACCTTCCTTGATTGTCGTTATCTATGCGCTTATGAGGCTTGCTGGCGACTTTTTTCATTTGATATCCACTTTCGACAGCCGGCTGTCTTGCGCTTATTGGTCCATCTTCCTGATAGGCAGCAAGTCTACTTTAATCGAGGTGATTCTCCCTCTGCTGTCATCTCTAGGCCAGTGGCAGATAAAACCATGTTCACTGAATGGCTGGTTGCGAATCGTGAATACGAGTTTGCACGTCACCTTCTCTATGCCGACTTTCCTAGCCACTTTGTTTGGCATGCAGATATCAAAAAGTGGGAGCCTCGACGCAGGGGTAAATGCATTGGTAGGGTTATACAAATAAATGCTGTTGCTGGTGAACTCTATTACTTGAGGCTGCTACTTAATGTTGTTAGGGGCCCGAAGTGTTTTGAGGATATAAGGACTGTCAATGGTGTGCTTTATGACACGTTCCAGGCTGCATGTAAAGTCTACGGTCTTATTGGAAATGATAAAGAGTGGAATGATGCGATGGCTGAGGCTGACCACGTTGGCTCATCTTACGAATTAAGGCAGTTGTTTGTCATGATTCTTGTGTTTTGTCAGGTCCATACTTTCAATTTTTCCTGTTGTTTTTACCCTCCCCCTATGTGGCTTTTGTTGTTTTCCTAACCCTCTCCTTTCATGATTCTATCCAGCTGGTGTATTTGACTAATTGACTTTATTATCTATACCTTCCACAATCTCTTTATCTCATAGGTCACGAATCCATTGAGGTTTTTTGACAAGCATTGGCGGCTCATGGCTGATGATATTGAACATGGGTTTAGACGGGCACAACGGGACCTTGCTCTGACTATATCGGATGATCGATTGCGAGGATGTGTTCTTTCATGCATTGATGATGTTTTGCATCAGTATGGGACCTCTTTGGAAGAGAAGAATCTTCCTTTGCCACCATTTGATCTTTTGTGCAATCAACAGGACAGGCTGATTTTCGAGGAGATTAGCTATGATCGTGATGAGATGAAAACAGACCATTCACGATTCGTTAGCTCCCTTAACCCACAACAGCAATCTATTTTTCAAGCTATTACTGAATCGGTTGCGGCTGCTGCTGGAAAGATGTTTTTTGTCCATGGCCACGGTGGGACAGGCAAAACTTTTCTCTGGAAGGCTGTCCTTGCTGATACACGTCTTAACGGGCATATAGCATTGGCTGTTGCTTCTTCGGGTATTGCGGCATTGTTGCTGCCAGGTGGCCGTACAGCTCATTCACGTTTTAGAATACCATTATCAATTGACCAGTGGTCGACATGTGAGATGAGGAGGGGTACACAGCTTGCAAAACTTATGGAAAAAACAGCCTTAATTGTATGGGATGAAGCCCCCATGATGCATCGCCATTGCATAGAAGCATTAGATCGTTCCCTTAGAGATATTCGCGGTTCTCTTGACTTGCATTTAAAGGATCAACCTTTTGGAGGCATCACGGTTGTTTTCGGTGGGGATCTTCGTCAAATCTTGCCAGTTATTCCAGGTGCATCGAGAACTGATGTCGTTTCTTATACTATCTGTAACTCCCCTTTGTGGAAACATTGTCAGGTTTTACATCTTACTGTCAATATGAGGCTGTTGCAGTCTGATGTTGCTTTGGTTAATAGGGATGAGCTTAGCATATTCAGTCGGTGGATCATTGATGTTGGAGATGGTAATGTTCCCTCGGTCTTGGAAAATGATGACAACGAGGGTGATCTTATTCAGATACCCGATGTTCTCTTGATTAAGTTCTCTGGTGATCCTTTACAGGCTATTATTCAGGATATTTTCCCAAACTTTGTTACTAACTTTTCTGATCAATCCTATTTGAAGCAGCGTGCCATTATAACCCCTTTCAATGCAATGGTTGATACTCTCAATGAATGTATGCTTGACCTCATCCCTGGATCGTCGATTGACTATTACAGCAAAGACCGGGTTGGTGGTTCAATCTCGGATGCATCAGGTGAGGC
The DNA here is from genome assembly GCA_001974825.2 of Corchorus olitorius. NCBI lineage: Eukaryota > Viridiplantae > Streptophyta > Magnoliopsida > Malvales > Malvaceae > Corchorus > Corchorus olitorius. Next base: position 190,464 of record AWUE01019283.1, read on the forward strand.
CTCCCCTTATCCAATTGAGTTTTTAAATTCTATCACTTCTCCTGGTGTTCCTGGTCATAGATTAAGTTTGAAACTTGGGTGTGTTGTTATGCTTTTGCGTAATGTCAATCAAATGTCTGGTCTTTGTAATGGAACTAGGTTAATCATCACTCACTTAGGGGTAAATATTATTCAGGCTCAGATTATATCAGGGGATCATGCTGGTGAAAAAGTCTTTATTCCTAGGATTGTGTTTACGATCGAAAATAAGCAATGGCCTTTTGTTTTGGTTCATAGGCAATATCCACTTAGGTTGTGTTATGCAATGACTATTAACAAGAGTCAAGGTCAGACACTCAATTTTGTTGGTGTTTACTTACCTAAACCAGTTTTCTCTCATGGTCAGCTATACGTTGCCTTTTCAAGGGTCACCTCACGTCGTGGTCTTAGAATTCTTATTCACAATGAACATGATGAGGCTACAAATGTTACAAGGAATGTTGTCTTTAAAGAAGTTTTAGATTGTGTCCCTTCAATTTCTCAACAGTCATAAATCAAGCTTGACCTTTTTTGGTGTTATGTTTGTACCCTTTTCCATGCGTGTCTCTGTTAAGGGATTGTTATTTTGTCACAATTTTGCACACTGGTCATGTTTTCCTCTTTATCATGTTCTTATACTGATCGAGGGTCAATCTGTACAACAATTTCTGGTTACAATTTTGGGTTTACTCATTGCCATTCAATCTTTTACTGCCCTGTATAATAACCACTCGATACTGCTATTTTGTCAACTGTTTTGACTGGCTCCTTATTATTTTGCGACTTTGCCATGCACATCAATAGACATGAAAGTCTCTTTTCCCCCGGTTTCGCTTCCGGTGCTGATCTGTTCATCCAATGTTCTATCTTTCGTATATTCAAACTTTCTGTTGTTCATTACTCGGAATCTAATTTCTTTACAATTGCCTTTTTTGTTTCCCACTTAGATGTCATATATTTAGAGATTGCTTTCTCACTGCTGCTGAAAGTTGTATTTAAGTCTTCTAATTGCTTGCTCATGCTTCAATCCTTTGATGCATTTACATCCAAGGTCCTCTCCTTTAAATCGAAATTCTTTATAGTCACTTTATAACTGATGTTCGGTCTCGAAACTTATCCAGTTTTCTGGTCTGGTGTGCAGTCGTAACTTCTATTGGCTGTATAAAAGAGGGCCCTGGTTCTGCAGTTGCTGTATTCAGTGTGCACCATAAATTCGCCTTATCAGGGTATGCTTTGATATTACTGAATTTAACTTTCCATTCACTTATACTGAATTGAACTTTCCATTCACTTATCAGGGTATGCTTCTCTATTCCTTCAATTGAAGGCAAATTTTCTTTTGGGTTTCTCTTCTCCAAATCTCTTTTGAATTTGGAAGAAAAAAACAGTCTTTGGGTTTAAAAGCCACCTTACTATTCCAATTCCCCCACCCTTTGTTGTGAAAGCTAGCTCCGACTCTGAGACCAATCAAAGGCTCTCCAAGAGCAAGATCCGGTGCTGCTAGATTAAGTGTGCTTCTTCTGCTGATCCATGTTGTAATTGTTGGATTGGTCTTTCTTTTTTTTCTTTTTTTGCAGGATTTTTCTTCAATTCTCCAAGTAATTTGAAGGCAAGTTTCCTTTTCTACTTTGCTGCATTTATGATTTGATTATAGCATTTCATTATTCTATAGTGTTTGTGTGTTTTACTTGGTGAATTGAATGGCCGGAATTTGAAGTGATATTTTCCTTTCCATACAAAAAGCTTAATCTTTTTTATTCTGCTTAGAAGCTTTCATAATAGTGTAAAGGAAGATTTAATGTTAGGCTTTGGAAAATATATACAGTTTGCTTTAACTTTTTGCCTGTGGCTGCACTCATCGATGACAAGATACTTTGTATGCATGGTGGGTTGTCTCCAGAGTTGGAAAATTTGGATCAAATAAGGGAAATTCAAAGGCCAACTGATTCCTGATTATGGTCTTCTCTGCGATCAACTTTGGTCTGATCTTGATCCAAAAATTCAGGGCTAGGCAGATAGTGACCGTGGAGTTTCATGTACGGTACCTTATATTACAGGATATATATATAGGTGAATTGGCCATTTTTGTTTGGCATATCACATGATTTGTTTCTGTTGCTTTCAGTTTCTCTCGGTAAGGCCTCAAAATGGTGGTATTACGCTAGAGTCTGGAGATTTTGCCACCGATCTTTTAAAAGTTGAATGCTTTCAGTAAATTGTTGAATGAAGATGAGATTAAGACTATCTTGGGTTAGTGACATGAGTGATTTTAAAGAGAAAAAAGGGTGAGGTTCCTTTGGTTTTGCTTAATTTCCTCTGTAGATTTATGGGTTTGGTTCTTTGTTTGTTTAGATTTTTTCCAGTTTTGTATTGCACCATGCTAAGCTCATATCCAAGATGGTTTCATTTATATTATGCCTTTTGGACATCTAAATATTGTTATCAAGGATATGGGGATGGTGATCAAAGCTGAGAAGTATATAATCCTTAATTGATGTACAACAACGCTTAGTTTTGTCTTAGTTTTTATTAGTTTGCTCTAATTCAATCTTCTCTTTTTTTCTCTCTTAATAATGGCAGCCACGTGGTGTTTACAGTCTGTTACAAAGGAATAAAAACTATTACAAATTTCCATGAATTGGATTCTTGAATTGCTTTGAATCCATTTTCTTCCTTTTAATGTTGCATGAGTCTTTTATTTTAATCTTCTGATTTTGATAATGAAAGCAAGTTCTCTGCTCCCCACCCTCATTTTACTCAGTATTCTAAACTAATTCTACTTTTATATGAATACAATAGTGATTGATTAAATTCTTTATGAAAATATTCTTTTACTCAATATTGTATGCTATTTATGTTTTGGATTTGATTTGAGTTGTTTTTATTTTTTCCAGAAATTACCCTTCTTACTTCTTGCCAGTTAACTATCAAATTGCCTTTAGCCCATGGGATCACTCATACTAAAACATATTTTTTTCACTTTCAACAATTTCTATATGTGTCTTAGAAGAGAAGTCCAGTCTATTTGATGCACATAATACAGCCTGAGTCCTTTATTGGCACAGCTTTTTTTTTATCTTTTCTTTATGGAGCTTCATTTTTTTTATCTGAAAACTTGACCTTTATTTGTCTTATTTAATATGCCTTTTTTTGTCTATTTTAAAATTGTGTTGCTTTTGTTGTTGTTTTGGTTGTTTCATTATTACTTCAGGATGATACATGATACTCTTGCGGAGTTGATTCAGTATTTTCTTCACACCGAAGCTTAGGAGCTTCAGTTTGAAGTTGGAAGATTAAGGCATAGGTGAGTGACTTAAATTTTGAATCGATCTAGGAAAGAAAGAAAGGGAGTAAGAGATTGAATGGCAATGAGTAAACATTGATGAGTTGAAGAAGTCTTTTTGTTGTTATTTTGAATTTGGATTCTTATCTTATTAGAGGGTTTCTTATTTACTGATTTACACTTTAAATGATTATAGAGCAGGTGGGGAATCTGGTTCTTGATTCCAGTGAGATTGGGGATGACAGGCAGTTTTAACTCTTTCTTTGTGTTCTTCCAGCTCTTAAAAAAGCATAGATGGAAAGAAGGAATTGGTCTGGGTATTTCTAAGCAGTTTTGTGGTATTTGACAACTCTTTATCGTGTAATTTGAAGAAGAGAATGCTATATCTATGGTGTTTCTCAACCCACGGGTCTCCACTTCAAAGATTGGCAAACCCGCAAGATCTATGGAGTTTTGATTATGTATGCTGCTGCTTCATAGATTGGAAACTAACGTGAGCTTCCACAACCCAAACCATTGCATTAGTTTGAGCTATTCATTGGCTTCCTACACTAAACCAATTGATTGCTTTGTGGACTTTTTGCATAACCTTGGTTGACATTGGCCAACGCCACGACCATCGTGAAGACAGGTGGATTCTTAGCTGCTGCCACACAGTCTATCAAGCAAAGGGCCATTGATCGACTCACATACAATGCTAATTCTAATTTTAGTCCTGGTTTCAAATATGGTAGCCTTTTGCTTCCTTTTGCTTCTGCCTGTAACTATTATGTCTGTGTTTGTGCAGACTGATATTTCTTCAGGTTTAGCCCTTTTGTCGGTGTAAGTTTTAGATCTTTGTTTGCACCCGTTCTCCTTTATTTGGAGGAGAGTGGGCCATTGTGGAGTTATGAACTTGGTAACATCATTTCTTTGGCAGATGATTATAACATTCACCTTCACAAGCAAACTGAATGTTATGCATCATGTTAGACCTTTTTTGTTTGGTCAAAGTGTGATTCTCTTTGATGAATTATACACGAACACTGAAATTCGTTCGATTAACTATTCGACCGATCCTTCTTATGCTTGCGCAATGTGCAGGTTTAAAGTGCGATTCAAATTTGTCAATGACTTGATGTCTCAAATATGGTCTATTCAAGTTCTTATAAATATACCTTTCCCTTTTGTTGAAAAGTTCCCCTCCTCTTTCTATAGCCCTGTTTGATCCTTCCTTTAATTACTTCAACATAATAAACTTTGTTTATCGAATTACGAATTCAGCATTCCTAAAACAACATCCTCTTTAAGTGCCAATTCATTTTCCTCAAAGAAAAAAAAAGGGTGCCAATTCATTTGTCCTTAAAATTTTTGTTTGACAATCCAGAGTTTCCTACTAGGGTTAGTCCCTATGACAAATGGTATTACACCATGGTCCAATCTTTTAATTAACATAGAATTCAGACCCAAGACTATGATTAAAGGCCCACAATAGTCCAGTTGTCAAAATTCAAAGGAGCATTATAAAAGGGCAATATGGTTTTCTGCCTGTGTATCCTTTCAACCCTAAACATAATCGGTTGGGTCACCTCTTATTCTTATCTTCTCATCCGGCCGTCACGATTAGTCAACCGAAAAATCTTTTAATTTCATATTTTAAATCACACCGGTTCTTCTATCATTTCTCTTTTCTCTAACATCCTCAATACCCATTCTTTCATACGTTCAAGCAACCCATCAATTCCATGTACGGTTTTGACTGTTTATCGACCAACTCCATCTTTTCTTTCAGATTCTTGGCCATCAAAATCTTCCAAATTATATCTTTTCTACCCCTTCAGTACATTCTAGACATGGCCTTCTTAACGTATAAAGATCGTGGTTACCAGCATTCCATCAGTCTCACATATTTTCATTTTTTTCCTCTGTTTCACTCTCATCTTTCAACTGTTCATCATCTCCCTTCTCTCAGGTCCTTCACATTTTCTCTGCCTTTTTTAATTTATTTTTATCTTCTATGATCTTCTCATGAGTATCTACAACCTTGGATTCTCTTCTCTCATCCTTTTATCTGTTATAACAATGATCTTTAGGCAATCCACCTGTTTTAGATGGCTCTGTACAATGTTTGCTTTCATGAAATGCTGTCTCGGTTTTGTATGGAATATATCTGCCTCTAGATTCTTTGACATCCCTCTCATCTGTCCTGCTCTGCAAATTTAATTCTCTTACAACGCGTTTGATGTCTCATTTTTTTCCTTTCTACATTTTATCCCTCACCTGTTTCGTTTAATTTATTTTTCTCTTTATAGATTTGTTTGGTTCCATTAATTATATAATCTGTGTAGTCATGATTAGGGCTATAATCTATATAGTTTATTTTTTTGTCATCACTCCATGTTGTCAGTGTCTTTTAATGTCTATGCCTCAACATGTTCCATTCTGCTATTATTGTCCCCCTTTATATAACCATTGACCTTTTGGAATCTTATGTATGCATGGTTGACTGTCATGGCTGTTAAAATGCTGCTTTTATACTTGGCCAGGCTTTTGTGCTTCCATCAAACCAGAAGCTAAAACAGGCATGGAAGAGGTAATACTTGGCTTGATTATATTTACTCTTGACATTTACTTCCTTTTATTTCATTATGGAGCTTATCAAGATTTAATGCTACAATTACTCCTTATTTCTCATTTTTCATTTCTCATGCACTTAAATATGCCCTGCTCAAACATTCAGACAACACTTCTATTGCCAGTCAATGCCACTATCTATGTTGCATTATATTTTTTCTGCTTCTGATCATGGTTGAGTGTCATTATTGTATCCATAAATCACAATCGATTTCTTGATGGCTTTTAAGGCATGGCTGCTTGCATGTCCTTAGTCTCCTTGATCTGTTCTGGATCACTAGCCTTGCATGGCCTGTTAAGGTTTTCTGTGGCCCTTGAGATTCTCATCATGATGTTGACCTACGGTATAACTTCCATTGGATCCACTGTCCATGTTTGGCTCTTAACATGTTACACTTTCGACTCCTCCCCTTTTTGTAATGTGTGAAACTATTAACGTGCTAACACTGTGTCTCTGTCTCTTTCTATTCTTGGCTTCTTTTCATGCAGTCTGATGCCATTGTTGAAAGCAAGTTGGCCCAATTAAGAGACGGTGGTCAGAGATGTTTCATAGTGATAAGGATTGCTCGGATATGGGATTCAATTATACCGCCGAACAAAATTTTTGCTGGCATTGATTTCTTGGCCATTGACTCTGAGGTTATACGCCATCTCTATATTACCCTGACTGCATCATTCTTATGTCTCTTTATTACCACCTGTTTTACTTTGGTCTCCTGATGCATTGTTTTTTACCTTATAGGGCTTTGCGATGCATGGAACTATCCCTGTTGCTATTGCTGATGAATTCCGTCCACAGATCCAGGAGGGTCATGTGTACAAAATTGAAATCTTTGAAGTTGGACCGCGGAATAAAAAAACACACATTGCACTCCCTTTGGAGACTCTTCTCATTTTTAATGTATCCACCATTATTGAGGAGGTCACTCAAGGGGTTGATAGTTTCCCTCGCAACCACTTTAACTTTGCATCATATGAACAGATCATGGGGAGAAACCAACGAGTGTATCATTTGACAGGTTACTTGTGTCTGTTGATACTCTTAAATTCCTATCTTTTCTTACCTAGCTGTTAATACTATTAAATATCTATCCCTTCTTACCAAGCTTATTGTAACAATTTAACTATCCATGGTATAGATGCAATTGGCGTCCTGGGAGCAGCCACTGATGTCACCACTATTGAGCTCAATGACAACAAGGGGGCTGTTAATAAAAGAGAAATCTTTCTGACTCTGACTAGGTTACCAATGCTGTTAATAATATTCCCAATTATGTAGTCCATGCCATTTTGTCTCTCATTTTCATGACTCTTTTATCTTTGATGCAGTGGACAGAAAATTAGGATAACTATCTGGGATCCAAAAATAGTGGAACTTGACATCCCAACACTTATTAACCTTGGTTATAAACCAGTCTTGGCTATTGCTGGTCTCTATATCAAAGATAACCAGGGTTTGTACCGTCTCATTCACCTTAATCTTGATGTACTTACCTTATGTTCCACATTCATTTCCCTGATTTGAGTTGTCTCCTATTACAGGTAATAAACAGATCAACGCTTGCTCTGTAACCAGATTCTATATTGATCCTCAAATCCCTGAAGCATCTGAAGTTAGGAAAAGGTTTGATTTTTGTCCTTCTTCCCTTCTAATTTAATGATTTTAGGTTCCGCATTTGTAACTCATATTGACTGGTTTAAATTCGTTCCATCCTTATTTTACTATGTATTAATCTTTATGACAGCATCCCTGATGATGGTCTTCCTATTAAAATGCTATCAAGTGACGAAGTTGATAATCTCAGAGATTATACCTATCCAGATGCAAAGAAAGCAACTATTAGAGAGCTCCTTTATCTGAACCCTGCAACAATTAAGGTCTTTGATTCCTTTGCTCGTGCTCTTTTCTTTGTGCATTTTCTTTAATGGTTAACTTTCTCATCTTTTTCAGGGAATCAAGTATAGAGTGAAAGCACATGTCTTGCAGTTTCAAACAAGACAGGGTTGGTATTACAATGCTTGCAGGGACTGTACGTATGGAGTGGGGCGTGGGCCTGCTGGGTATAATTGTCCCAAACATGGTGATAATCCAACTCCACGAATGAAGTAAAAATTCTTTCAACTCTTGATTTCTTTTTTTTTTCATTCACCATCACTCTCGTGCTCATAGTATTCCTCTTATCATTTACTATATGATGACTTTTTTTTTTCTTTTTCTAGCCTTAAAGTTTCCATGATTCTGCGTGATGGCAAGTTCAAGTTACAGACCATTGTCTTTGGGAATCTTGCAAAAAGTCTAACTGGAATTGACGTTACAAAACTGACTGTTTTTGACAAGATGAATACAACAACGATTCCTGTTGTTGCCAATCGTATCCTGAATAAGGAGTTTGAATTTGTGCTGGGCCTTGCAGACCAGGATTATGGTCCAGGACTCAACTTTAAGATCTTCTATTTTACACCTGTTGAGTTGGAGCAGCCAGGATCCACCCCAGTGAAAAGAAAGGAAGCTGCACAATCTTCAACTGATGCTCCCCATGGCACGCAAGCAGAAATTGATGTCACCCCAAATGCAGGGCGTGGTATCTGTGCTGATGATGCCACACCCAGTGCGACCCCCTCTGACAACACTGATGACATGGTTTCCAAATCCTCACAGCGTACTTCCAAGAGAGTTAAAACATGGTTAGTTTTCCCTTCTCCTTCCGTCTTTTGCATTGTTTGAGTCAAGACTAATTGTTTGTGTAATTTTGTCCTCAATCAGTTCCAAGAAACTTCAGTTTGATTGAAGACTTGGATGCAGTATCACTCTTTTGTTGTTAGCCACAATTGCACCCTACTTTATTTGCCAGCAAATTCTTCCTCACAGTGGATGTGTGCTGAAGGTGTCGATGTTGACTCATTGATCAAGGCAGGATATCTTTAAGCCCTTTTGTTGCTTCCTTTTTTTAATCATGTGGTGCATAAGCAGAACACTGTGAATTGTGGCATTAATACTCTTGACAGATGAACATTATGTCACTATGAGTTTATGGTCTTTTGATCACTGTATTTTGAAAAAGCCAGGCACTTTTTGTTGTTGTCTTTGTCGGTCTGTATATTTAACACCTTATAGGCAGTGAACATTATATTGCCTTCCAGCTATGTTGTAAGTTTTATCTATGTTTTATTATCTTCAGAGATTTTATCTCCTCCCATGTGGTTTATGACTTTTTTAAATTATCAGAACCCCTTTTGCTTTGAGTCAACAAGACTATTGCTTATATGCTAACAATTTGTAGATCACCCTTAATTATGATTCACAATTGCTTTCCATCCAGGCATCTTCAGATACAGCTCCCTTCATTCATTTGCTTGATCCTCAAAAGTTCCCGTTTCTATGGCTCATCTATTGTATCTTTACAGTCTTTGGTCAACATTGAAATTGAAGTGTGAATTAAATTCTTATCAGTATAAAATAATATAATTATGTCTGTTTGTATGTATGTACATTAAGGGCAATTATAAAGTGTAATATAAAATAATATAATTATATGCCTGTTTGTATGTATGTAAATTAAGGGCAATTATAAAGTGTAATGGGTGGAAAGAATTTTACTACTTTGATTTAGACATACTTTTAGTTACAATTTTTTCATGTTCATTGAAATCTATTGTTGGGGTAGCATGTTTTCGCAACAATTTTTCTAAAATAGAGACTTGATCTTTTGGTGAATTTTTGGTATGTTGTAGGCTAATATACAAACTTATAATCTGGAAATTTTTTACCTTGAGATAAGCTTTTGAGGTTCGGATTTAGGGGGCTTAAAATCTGCTGCTCATATGCCAATGATACAATTTTCTAGATTGAAGTGCACCATGTGTTTGATAAAATGCAATGGTCCTAACCATTTTTAGCCTCCAATTTCTCAATAACAAAAAGTAATGGAAACTAATACCGATATAAATAATCCATAGTGTACAAGTCTAGGATTACTTATAAGTAATTAGAATTAGAATTCGTCTCATAATACAAATCTATGTTAATTGTACCATTCCCACTTTAATAATATAATATTAGTCACTGTTCTTCAACAATGTAGTCTAAACTGTAGAGTGTAGAGTCCCTTACATCTTTTTTTTTTTGGGGCTAATTATCATTAAGTGTAATGGTAACTTAATATTACCCCCAAGGTGTAATGAGCTATCATTTGTGCTTAGTGTAAGGGTAAACATATTTCCCACTAAGTGTAATGAGTTTTATATATTTTACCTATTTTATCCTTTATAATAACTTTGCATTTTCTTTTATTATTTTTTAAGAGACATCATAAAAAAACGCTTACCTATTATCTTTTCCATTCCCAAGCTGTTGCTTCCATTTTCAAAGCCCCATTCGTACTAGCATTTTTTCTTTTATGTGTGGCACCTTTTGGAAAGAAAAGCAGCTAAATTCATGTCAAATAATTTTGTTTTTTCCGAGAGAAATAAAACTGAAGATGAATTTAATTTCTTTATTTTAAAAAGTAATATTTAGCAATAAACTCAATGTAAAATCCTTTCATATAAACGAAGTGCCCTCCCAACTCATTTCAATCCTAGTTTAAAAAAAATTCATTCGAAACTAACTAATAATAGAATTCCTCTCGTATGAACTTTTTCCCACTTGTTTCTTAACACCATCTATAAAGCAAGTTGGAGTTCAAATAGGGGCTGCTGCAGTGACAAGAAGACATAGAAAAAGAAGAAAGTCACCATATAGCTTTGAAGTCCTTAGCCACCTCTTAATCATTCACCTACAAAATAGAATTGTATTTAAATAACTTGGATTGAATAATAATAAAATCAATTTATAATTAAAATATGGTAATACCTATGCAGAGAATCAACTTGGATTGGGATTTTTGCATGATCTTCGAGAATGGCCAACTACATGGCATAGAGTGCAACTATAGTCTCTTTTCTTATTAAACTGAGATTCAATTCTCTTCTTTTGTAGACGACCGACTGGGACTTTTGTAATAGGAGGTAGCAAAAAGGTTTCATCAGAGTCGATGAATGACCTATCCATGCTTTCAAGGGTTGGAACATCATGCATCTCAACTGGTTTGATGGAATTCTGATATATCAATTCTTGGTTGCTTTTTTTGTACCAATGTTGAACAAAATCATATATGTTCAACTTCTTCATTCGAATGACAGCTGCTGCATGAGGGCACGGAATGCCAGTCATTGCCCACTCACCACAAGTGCAACTCATAGTGGCCAAGTCCACAGCGAGATCAACCTTGCCTGTACTAACTCTTGCAAGATGATAGCCATAAGTTACTACATGCAAAAATTCACCTCTTGCAATATTCTCTTGTAGCTTATCCTCGATATTAGGGCCAACTTCTCCCTTCCAAGAGCTAATGGCAGCTTTGGAATTAAACAATTTAGTAGCCAACTTGTCTCTATGTTCATTAATCAAGGCAAAGATGGAATGGTGTCTCTCTATGCGAATCCAGGAGTTAAAAGATTCAGCAATATTGCTTGTGATATGATTCCATCGAGGGTGACAGAATTTGGACATAACCCAATGTTCCGGCTCATTAGCTAGCACCCAACTTGCCAATTCTTGCTTAAATAACCTCAAATTCTCAAGAGCAACATCATAATCCTTCTCAATTCGTGCATATGCAATAGCATCCAACAACTTTAATGCATGCTCCTTAGCTTTTTTAACACGTGGAAATAATTTTCTCACCTCATCCCCAAAGTTTTCCTTAATATGCCTATAACAGTATGCATGGTACTCATGCCCATAATGTTGTGCAACACTTGCTCGTATGTTATGATTCCTATCGGAAACTATGGTAACCTTAACACTCCCTGTGATTTCCTTAACATTTTTCAAGAACCAATACCAATCTTCATAACATTCTGAACTAACCACAGCATAAGCAAGCGGAAATATTTGATTATCAGCATCAATTGCACAAGCACTAAGTAAGGTACCTCTATATGGTCCACTTAGGTGACAACCATCAATAAACAAAATTGGTCGGCAGCCATGTACAAACCCCCACAATAGACGAACCATATGCAATAAAAAGTTGTGCAAATCTCATTCCACCGCTTGATGTCCATTTTGCAATAGTTCTTTGATCTTGTTTCCATCAACCGCTTACATATCCAAGGGATCAGCCTATAAGAGTCTTCCAGACGACCATTAATATCAACTAAAGATTGTTCCCTGCACCTCCACGATTGCTTGTAATTCAACAAGATTTCATGCTCAGTTTCAATGGTGCTTCTGATTTGATTAGGGGTTGTATTCGGTAGCAACCTCAATTTGTCTGCAACTAGATGTGATGTCAATTTCCCTCTATGACATGGATCAATAGATACTAAATCTTGAGCCGAGTGGAAATGCTGGTTGTTGAAAGTTCCAACCCTCATAAAGTTTGTTCCCCCAACTCTATATGCAGTCAAATGCCATTTACAACCATTAATTGAGCAATCAACACTAATGAATGCCTTTGTGTTCCTATGGAATTTATACTTGAACTTATTGGCAATTGCAAATTTATATACTGCCAACCTAAAAGCTTCTGCAGAATCAAATGATTGTCCTGGCCCAACAATGATATTCAGCCATACTTCAGATGTGAGGTGGGATCGAGTAGATGCTGTGCACAAGGTAGAAAGTTCACAACCTTCTTCGACAGATTGCCGAGTGTTATTACACTCTTGGTCAAAAGATGAAATCCCATTATCACCACTCCTACCAACAAGAATAAAATAACATGCTAAAATATGATATGTATGGTAGAACATTAACTTAAGAAAAATAATATTATTCTTAAATTTAATAACTTACCTGGCATTTGTAGAAGAATTTAAAGGAATTGATGGTTGTCCTGTTGCAATGCTAACAGCATACACGTGCACACACTGATCACCAAATGATATCATATCCTTCAAGCTGTCATCATTTATCAAATCTAGTAGTTGCGAGTTGTCAAAGGGCAAAACATACATGAGCCGTTTGTTCCCTATTTCAGTGCCAGTTTTTTGTTCAAACTGCTTCACAAACTCAGAAAGTGTCATGTTCTCATGTAGCATGACACCCACTGTTCGGCCTCCATTATATGATCGTAATCGATTTGAGTCCAACACAATCTCCCCATCAATATGACAATAACAAAAAGCTTTTCGATTTTCCATGGCCACCTTCCTACCATGTTTGTCACTTAATTAGAATTATTGTTAGAAAAAAAACTCATATGAAGATTAACTTAATTAAATGACAGATTACCTAATAAAGATCACTCAAGAAAGTTGATCATGTTTACTAATTAACAACATGTAAAAAACTATGATATCATCCAAACATGGTCAACTACTTTCACTTATCCGCCTTCTGCTTCTGCTTAATTTTCTAACTGTAAAATGTAAATTAACCACCAATGATCCAAATGCAAATGCTTAATTTTAGACTTCCCCTTCCCCTATCTGTCACCACACAAAAGCAAAGACCAAAGACCAAAGACAAAGACAGAGCAGATGTAAAGCAAATGTGTCCTTCATCTGACATCTCTAATCAAGGAGCATCTAACATTAGTATTGACACTACTAAGTGTAATCTCAAGCAAATTACAAAAAGTCATGAGCCTTCTACAATTGCAATAATTAGTGCAATTATTCCTACCTAGAAATAGAATATGAAGACTATGGCGCACCAATTAAAGCTCAAAATGACAACTTAAGCTTAACTAAAGCAAAGTTGGGTGAAAGAGTGTTCTTTTTTTTTTGTTTCATAACAGGTGAAATAGTCTTTAGTCTTTACTTTTACTAAACACTCTATATATCTAAAACATAACTTGGAAAGACTATCTTGCCTATATTCAATCATTTCTTGGTTTTTTTCTTCTTTAACAACTTGGAGATACTATCTTTCCCATAATTTTGAAAATTGCAGAATCAATTTCAGTTTTGTATATTCCATTGGTCTATGATCTATAAGTAAACTTATCAATTAAAAGATCAAAAAATAGAAAAACAAAGACCAAAAAACATTGAATATGAACCAGAAAACATAAATCAATGTTCGCGTCGGAAATCACAGTTCATTATTTAGTAGAATTAAAACATATAAAAGGGAAGATGAGGGAAAAATAGCATGATCAAGACTTACCAAGGAAAGGCCAAGAAAATGAAAATGGATCTTGCTCACCCCTATCGCCTGAGTTCTTCTTATCAATTGAGGGATTATTGGAATCGGATTGGCATTGGTGGGAAAATGGGAGCGAAGATGAGGGGATTTTTTTTTTCGATTAAAATTATTGATTTCCCTTAATTTTTCTTAAATTTTAAAAAGGGTAAAATAGGTAAAACATATAAAATTCATTACACTTAGTGGGAAATATGTTTACCCTTACACTAAACCTAGACAAATGATAGCTCATTACACCTTGTGGGTAATATTAAGTTACCATTACACTTAATGATAATTCCCCTTTTTTTTTGACATCAACTGTTGTGCACATCTTATCGGTACTTTTCCCTTGATTCAAGTGGTTCCTACCAACCCACCACCGACTACGTTTCTACCTTCTCGATCCTCTCACACCCCGATCAACACCTTTATTCCAGTCTTTTACCATCATTGCCAGCTTAGGTCTCAAATCTCTCGATCCATGCTATTGATCCGACCGTCGAGAACATCTACCTTTGGCCGCTCTTCCTCTCAAGCCCAGGTATGTTTCCTTTCACCATGGTTTCATCTCTTCCTCTCAAGCCCAGGTATGTTTCCTTTCACCATGGTTTCATCGTGCCTTAATCTTTTGTATCTATCCGGCATAGCATTGTTCCCCCTTGCACAACCTCTACAATGCGTTAGCCTTTCTATGGATTGTATCCACCTCTTAATTTTTAAGCGCTTTGATTCTGCTACTTAAGCTTGCCCATTAAATTAACATCTCTTTTTTGATAATTAATTAAGCCATTGTCAGGTCATGAGATATCTCTCAATCTCAAACTATTCATCTATTTTCTTATGTTATTGTTCTTTTCGATTTCCTTCCTCTTTTTTTCTTCCACCCACCTGTTGTCTGTTATATTTATCTTCATTAATGAATCATCAAACTTTTTTTTTTTTTTTTCGAGCTTTAACTTATTGATGTCAATGTTAGCATTTTTATATCCCACCCTATTTTCCTTTGATTTTTGGGGGGCACTCATTTTTAAAAGAAAGCTTCATTAGACTGGTGCATTAGATCTAAGTAGTGTCAATAAATTGTATGTTCTTGGTTTGTTGCCCCAACTGAAATAGGGCAGGAACTCAAGCCTGATATTTTAAGCATCCCAAAGCAAACACCTAACAAATTTGACACTAATTAATTCAAAGAAAGAAATGCAACTTTAGGAATAAGGATTTCAAAAGTAATTGAGGAGCTACCTGCACTGGAAAGCACTCTCTCTTCCCCCCCTTCTGTAGATAAAACAAGAAAAAAGAAAGACAAGCAAACGAAAACATGAAAATTAATCCACCATTAGAACCAGAATCAAGTTAAGTATTAGTGAATTTTGATTCCTTATAGCCAAACTATAGACCTTATATATGGTCATGATCTATATCATTAAATTGCAAGGAGAGGTAACATTAGAGTTACATTGGACAACCCCAAAAACCTTATCATTACAAGTACTATATTATCACAAACCAAAGAGTATGAAGAAAAATAAAGAAATCAACAAACAGGAAAGATATGATATAAACCAGAATGGAGAAAAAAAGGCACTATACATGAGGACATTAGCTTTGCCTTGATAAATTCCAGGATACGTGTAACCATTACATGGTGTGATTGAGTACAAGTGAGAATTTTAACCAATTTTTTTTAATGAAGCAAAAATGAGTGCAGTCCATCGCCGTAAAATCTCACCCTGTCTTTATGTCAAGCAGCCATGAGTGTAGATGCCATCCCCCTTTTCTTTACTTTAATCTAAACCAGATTTCACTTTATTACAGATTGAAAAGATGTATGAGAAGAAACTGAACAACCTCACACCTGGTGGAAGCAATTGTTATATTGTAATAAAAATGCTTCGCCTATGGGATTGTATAATTCCACCTTCAAATATATTTATGGGAATTGATTTCCTCGCGATTGACTCTGAGGTAAACAACAATAGCATATTCTCCTTTCATGTATCGCTATCTATTTAGTCCTTATAACATTTAACAATATCCATGCTAGGGCTCTACAATGCATGGGTGTATTCCTCTTGAGATCGCTGATCATTTCAGTCCGATACTAGAAGAAGGAAAGATCTATGCAGTATCTATTTTTGAAGTTGTACCTCGGAAAAAAAAACTCACCTGGCTATCCCCCTTGACATGCTGCTCTATTTTAATGTATCCACTGAGATTCATGGAATCAGTGAAGAGGTTGGACGATTCCCTCGATATCATTTTTGTTTTGCTTCTTACTATGACATCGTGTGGAGAGATGACTCATGTTACCATCTAACAGGTACCATCTGGTCATTGGGAAATACCACAGTTTCGTAACTTATGATTGCATCATTCTTCAATTTTCTTGCTCCATATACAGATATTGTTGGCATTCTAGAAGCTGTTACGGACGTAAGTCTCATAACCCTGCCCAACAATAAAGGCAGTGTATTCAAAAGGGACCTCTTTGTCCTCCTCATCAGGTCAATATTCTGTCCTCTTAACATTCGCTCATGTTTCATTGTTTAAATAGAACATCGTCAATGATTCCTTCTCCCATGCAATTGTGGATGTTTATTTATTAATTGCTTGACTCTGCACAGTGGCCACAAAATAAGGATCACACTGTGGGATAGCAAGACCAATGATCTGGACATGACCTTGATCTTTCGGTTGGAACACCAGCCTGTCTTGGCGATTGCCGGATTGAACATTCGGAATCACTCAAGTGAGCCCCATCCAGTGCTTTATTCCTGCTGGTGTCTGTCCTGTTATTTTTATAGCCTTATCTCACTCAAACATGACCCTTTCTTAACAGATCAAAGGCACATCAACACTTGCTCAGCAACAAAATTTTACATAGACCCGGATATTCAAGAGACAGCCCAACTTAGAAGGAGGTCATGAGTTTAATTTACTGGCATAGAACATTTTAAACAATGCAACGTGCCATTGATGTGGCTCTTTGATCTAACTTTTTTGCTTCAATTTAAAAAAATACTATTTGTTCTTTCAAAATGGTAGGTTCCCATATAATGGTTCATTTGTCACTCTGGTCCATGCATCCGAAATTGACACCAATCATTACTTTGCGTACTCAAGTGCAGAGGACACCACAATTAAAGAACTCCTCTACAAAAACCCATCTGCAATTCAGGTTTCGCTCACTCCTACTAAGACTTGCAGACATTTACCTACTTGCCATAATAATGAGCTTTTGTTTTGCTTCCAGCAAGTCAAATTCAAGGTGACTGGCAGGATTCTCCGATTGCTACATGCAGCAGGATGGTATTATCATTCCTGCCAGAAGTGTAGCAGTGGTCTGCACCAGACAAGCTCTGGTTATCAATGCAGAATCCATGGTCGAATTGTCCCACGCAAGAAGTGCCATTCTTCTGCCCAATCTCTTAATCATATGCAACAATACCATTTAAAACACATTGTCAGATTAATCATGCATTTCTCGACCCTTCACCATTTAATTGCTGATTTGTATGTCATCATATTGCAGCCTCAGGATATCCCTCATCATCAACCACGCCGGTTTTAATATCCAGGCTGTCGTTTTTGGAACACTCGCTTATAGATTAACTGGTGTTGACATAACAATGCTCGATCTTGCTGAGAGGATGAACTTCAAGAGGATTCCTACGGTTGCTGAACACATTCTTTATAGGGAATATGAGTTCATTCTTGGCATCCTCAACTGTTCATACGGTCCTACATTGACTTATAAGATCTTCCGCTTTCTCCCTCTCGAGAAGTAGGCCTCTGAATCATCTGTCAACTTTTTGAAATTCCTTCGCAATTTAATGGACCATGTCAGTTTTTTTTTGGGTTCATCTCAGCAAGGATTTCAACGTTAGGGCCTTCTGTGGCTGCTATATTTTGAAGTAACATGCAAAGACTTTTGTTGTGCCTCTCTTTTGATCCTGCATCTTATCAAACCTATATGTATTAGAGTTTCCAATTCGTTAGGACTTCAATCTTTGATTTTTCATATTTTCTTTATCCAATTTGTCTATTATCAAACTCAATCTGACATCGTACCTAACTTAATATCACCTCCTTTTTTCAGTGGCTCTGCTAATTCTAGCTTTGATTTGCAATTAGCTTTGATTTACTCTCCTCTAACTCATCTTCTTCCCCTGCTTCTTTCGATATATGGATATTTTTTATCTGCTTTCCTTTTCCTCTTCCCTAAGAGTTCATTAGAAGAGCATGATCATGGAGATGCTGCATATATTTTCCCCTGTTTTCTCTCAATCTAACAATATCAGAATCAGGAGATATTTCAACCAAAAAAATATTTCTTTTCATCAAAATGGTGTGCATTATTGACCATTGACTTTTGATTAATATAACCAAGTTACTTCATGTTGGAAAATTGTAACAATTAGATAGATATATTGACAAAACAAATATGGGAATCTTCCCGAAAAACAAAATTTGCCATCTTGCCCAAAAACAAAATTTGCGAACATGCCTATGACATCAGCAATTGTCTCTCAACAATACACAATCTAACACAATCTTTCTACTACCCAAATCAATTCCTACTCTCTGAAACTACAACACTCAAAAGATTTTGTTTTCCCCAAGCTTCCATTATGGCAATCTAACACTTTAAACATTATAAATATCACAACTCCAACTCAAAAGGCAACATATCAAGCATATTAGAAACCCCTCCCATCCCACCAATGGCTGAAATCCCCCTAGAGGACCTTCCTTTAATAAGCAACCTTCCAGAACCAACACAGAACACATCCGTCTAATTGAGAGACAACTTTCTATTGCATACCCAACAAACAGCCTGCAAGACAGCCCCCAGCTACGTCGTGAACCGCTCTTAAAACTGGTCATTGGGCTAATCATCATGCTCAGCCGACGGTCTCAACCCAATGGTCAAGCTTGCAGCCAACTCCTTGATGAATGGCTGCATTTTGGAGAAAATGAGCTGCCTTCTTTGCATGATTGTAAAGAGATGGTCCGCGACCAACCATTTCTTGAACTGCTTTATCGTCGAGGAATTGCTGATTTTTTCCCCCTGTCCTGGCTTTACAAGCAATTGATCAGTGCTACACATCACTGGATGTAAGTTCCAACGTGACAACAATTGAACTTGAGGGAAGTCATAATCAGATAATATCCATTAGGACACCACCAATTTCTTGTGGCCATTTGAGTGCAAAGTTCACCGTTAATCAAGACCTCAAGTATTCAACCCATCATCGTGTTCGCTTAATCATGAACGAGACAGGTTACGTTCCTCACAATATTGAAGAAACTGATGCAGAGCATGGATCCGTTTGGCACCTCGAATCTCGCTGCCGCCCCCTTCATGTCTTAGTTTTGAATGCAAGGGGTACTGCTAATCCAGAATTTGTGGCTAGATTTGCATCGAAGACTTCTGAACTCAACCCGGATATCGTTATCATCACAGAAACAAGATCACCAATCTTCAACACTCTTGATCAAGGAGAGGCATTACAATTTGATTCCTCTCTCACATTTGACTCACCCCTTAACTTCTTTGGAGGTGCCTGTTTTCTATGAAATGGCTCCAAAATAAATGTCCAACCGATCAATAGAGGGAAGCAATTCTTGGTCACTGAATTTCACCTTCTCGATAAAATGGTGTAGTTCACAACCACAGTGTTCTCAGCTTTATTAGCGTCTTTTTTAATTACTCCATCAATCAAATTGGGTTTACTTTGAGTGTTTTGTCCTTATTGACCTATCGAAGAAGAATGTTGAAGCAGCAGCAGCAACAGAAGAGCTCTACCCAACTGTGTCTTTTTTTAAAAAAGGTGTTAGTTGCCTTCATGCCAGATGGAACACCCAAAACATTCTCCATTTTTTCCATTCTTGCTGTATTCAATGATAAATTTCTTCTTTGTTTGTTTCATAGATATATGTAAAAAAAATGCCTAAATATGTTTGATTGTGGCTTATGCAATGGTTGATGTTAGCCAAAACCTTGAAATTATATTGTTTCTTTTAAGATGAAGGTATATAAGTTTTCCCTTGCTAATATACGATAACATTTGTATGCTATTGAGAGAATTTGAAAAATCATCAATTGTTTGGTATTAAGAAGAGAAGCATCTACTAGCTTTTTATTATTTTAGTTACAATAAAAAGGGCCAGAGCAGCTGATGAGCCTGACCGATCTCAATTCTCAACTCCAAAATCAATCATGTTCCCAATTTTGGTTCCTTGCAATAATCTTGCATGGCATTGAACTGTAACAACATGTCCAATGATTATGATCCCAAACTAAGGCAGGCTGGCATCAAGAAAACAAATTCTTGATCATTGCTGTGAAAATTTGTATCTATGTTTTTGTTCTATATACTTCTTATTTTACCTTCATGTCAAAGCCAATGATGTTGTTGATGATCATGAATCATGATATATAGAATCAGACAAGATGGGAAAATGTCCTTTGCTTTGAGACAAAGCATAGAAGAGTCAAAGGAATCTAATTATATCCCTTAAGATAAAAGCTGATGGATATGTTGGAAAAACAAAACCTGGAAAAAATATTGACAGATAACAATGTGGGATAAATTTTGTTTTTTGGCATCCAAGCCATGATTTTTCTACCAAAATTCATTTCACTACTATGAAATTACTTAATTAGTGATTCCTTAGCCAATAAATAATTAAAATGTCATTCAAATTAATTCCCTTTATTTTTTCTTTATGATTATTGTACCATTACCATAATAATATTAATCAGTGATTCATATGCAGCCTTCATTTAGTTGAACGTGTTTCCTTTATATCAGCTTCTTCCCAAACTCCTATGCATCTATTAACCATTACCAAACGTCGAGCTCCCTAGCCCGCGGCGTAGCGCGGGCAAAAAGACTAGTTAATATAAGAATGTTCAACATTTTGGGAACTTGTAAAGATATAAAACAATGGAGGCAACATTGTTTGATGAATAAAAATGTAAAAACATATTGATAGGACATCTTCCATTCAATTTCTTCCAAGCAAGAATTAATCTTTTGCTTGTGTCAAAAATGTAAAACAATTGTGGCGTTAGGACTAACCTATGAATTAAATATGATATATGATTTTTAAATGTAATTCGTTGGTAAATAATTATAATTGGTACCTGCCATCTATATTTGCACGATTTGAATCAATCTTATATGGGTTATTAACGTGAATCTGGTTGAAAAACTACATCGATAATGATTTTCGTCAGATTAATAAGCATAGTAATTTGAGAAGATGTTATGATTAATATTTTATATATTACCTTCCAAATGTAAATTTCTTCTTTAATATATGATTCTTGTACTTGTAGAAAAGAAGTAGAAGTTTAAAGAAAACAATAAATAGATTTGGTTAAGAATATATTTTTAATAAGGTTGTATTCTCAATTTAGGGCCCCAACTTTGCAAATAAGCTCAGAGAAGGGCCCCAAAACACAATTTCAACAAATTAGAAAACATACTAAGTAAATTTTTACAAATTAGATTCTCCTTAGATAAAAACCAATGCTTGTCATGCCTACACAACAATTTTGATAGAAAAATGATGTTATCATAATGATTAAAAATCAAAACATTTTAATCCAAATAAATTCAATAAACATAGTAAGATATAAAATTTTTCGGTGCTTTCTAATTTATTTATATACATCTCACTCACTAGTATTAACTAAAATCTTGCACAAAATGTCATAATTTACTAAATATATATTTTAATTTGTTGGAATTGTGTTTGGGGCCCTTATTTGAGCTTATTTGAAAAGTTGAAGTCCTTATTTGATCCTTTAGTCTTTTAATAAAGTCTACTAAGAAGCATCTATACATATATATTTCTTTATTACCATTCATATGGAGAAATTTTGTGGAACCATGACCTAAGTTTTTGGTTGAGTCTATAGTCTTCCCTCCTATAATAAAACACCAATTATTTTGTCACAAGTGTCAAACCACTTGAAGCAACCACTTGTTGGTGACCCGAATTGGAATTAATTATATTTAAATTGTAAAAACTAAAATTGTAAAATAAATTAGCAAACATTGTATATTTGATAATTTTAATCCAATTTTACCACATCAAATCTCATGATATTTATTGCTAATTTTTTTGTCTTTGAATTTGATTGAAACTATACCCTAACTATTTAAATATTTATACTTTATAATATAGTTCATATAAAAAAACAATGCCAATTAATATTTCAATTAATATAATATATTTGAACGGATAAATGAAATGGATTATAAGTTATAATATAACTTAAGAAAAGAAAACCTCAAATTGATAATAAATTATAATATAACTTAGGAAAAGATAAACTAAAAAACCTCTGCTTGTCCAAATCATTACAAATATAATTAGATAGATAATAGAAGTTAATACTAATTGTTCCCTCAAAACAAAATAAATACTAGATGTATAGTAATTAATACATAATCAAAATTAAAAATCATCCACAACTACTAAGTAATGCTACATATTCAACAATATAATATATATATATATATATATATATATATATTCGTGTGTGTTGCACTAATCCATTTGTCCTCCATTTCTCTTTTGTTCTTTTTCTTCAAATACAATGACAATTTCATATTACCTGTAAATCAAATGACATATGATAATAAATATTTAATATTTTATAAACAACAAAAGGTCTTGTAAATAGTTAAGACAAGTAAGGCGGCCTACGCTTGCGCTGCAGTCATCTTCTTATTAGGGCTATATTTTTTTGTAGTTGTTTAAGTCAGTTAGTAAGAATATATTGCATTGACTGCAAGTTAATCAGTTAGGAGAAACTCATACATCGAAACAAATAATTCACATATATAAAGCAAAACAAATACCTCTCTTTCATTCTAAAAGTGCATTACCTAAATTCTACTCCATCTATATGTAATTCATCAAAATAAAGCTAATATTCTACTCCATCTCTAGATAATTCATCAAAATAAAGTTAATATTAATTGTTGCTTGAAATGTATATTGATTATCTAAAAAAATATAGTACGCTGTGGTCATTTTTTAATTTTGATTGCAATTGTTAAATTAATGAACTCGGGTAGGTGGAAGAATTTATCTTCTGCATAAGGCCTGATTTTTTAGTAGTTAAGGAGCATGTAGTCCAATGATAAATAAAAAAATTGCAAAATAAAAGAGGAATAAGGAAATTTTAAATTTAAGTATCAAATAATATAATCAACAAATGAATCCAGATTTACCTCAAAATGTTGCAGTGAGAAGTGAAAGCTCTCCACTTTAGGTTATGCCATCCTAAGGCACTGCTAAATTAAATGGAAGTATCTTATCAACGTCCACCTGGAAATTTTAGGAAACAGAACAACGTCCATGTGAAACCAATTTAGAGAAATATTAGGGAAGAAGAAACTCACTCAAATAAAAATGAAGACGAAAGGAAAACATAATTGGAATGTCAATAGTTTACCCATGAATCAACCATTATTGCGGATACATTTATAGCACCAATCGTTTGGAATTTCGGCAGAGGAGTTGAACCGGTAAATCCTAATATCTACACACAATTAATATGTAATTAAAACACAATTAATCATAAATATAAATATAGTAAATTTCAATAAAGGGCAGCAAGAAAAGTAAGGGAGAAAATTCATCGAGTGCCTTTTTAGTCACCCAAAAATTGAGAAAAGACCAAAAAAAATCAAAAGGAGGCACCACATTAATCCTCAATTTGGCCTTTAAGTAATTTCCATAATCACTAAAAATGATATATAGTATATATTATGATATGATATTTATGAAATCTATACTTAGTTTCCTATTTAATATACATGTCATACCTGAGTGACATCGCAACATTAGCATTCTTGTTGAAATGGAAATTTACGGATAAATATGAGCATATAATTAATAACTATATATTTAACAAAGAATAATTCTTCTTGCCCCTCCAAAGTTTCCCTCCTAGTCTCCCTCCTGACGTGTCATCTTTATTTTTTTTTATTATAGAGTTTTAGAAATAAAATATAAAACTAATTTCACTAAGTTTAGCCTCAAATTAAAGTTGTATTTTTATTTTAAGGGTAAATTTTAAAATTAATAATTTATTCTTATAGGGTTTTAGAAATAAAATACGAAACTAATTTCACTAAGTTTAGCCCCAAATTATTATTTTTTATTTTGAGGGTAAATTCCATAATTATTAACATAGGGTTTTAGAAATAAAACATATAACTAATTCACTAAGTTTAGTCCAAATTAAAATTAAAATTTTATTTTAAGGGTTAGAAAAATTAAAATTTGTAAAGGGTGTATTGGGACCAATAAAGTGATGACATGTGGGTTAACATGTGATGGACACGTCAGGAGGGAACATTGTGTGGAGCAAAATGGAGGGGCGTGTAGCAAAGTTCTTTAACAAATTAGTATAGATTTTAATCACATACCATTTTGCTTTTTTAGACAATATTTCGCGTTTCACCATATTCCATAATTGGGTTTTGTTACCCCAAACTATTTTACTCCAACCAAAACTCATGATCCGAAATTGTTTGACCTACATATATATTTAAAATAAAAAAATTACCAAATTGCAAATAAATATAAATTAAATATACGTTAGTGTATTTCTGGCAAATACTAAGTTATCTGGTTGTGGTATAGTATGGATCATAATCTCATCTTCTTGCATATCCATTACAGAATGTATTTGACGATTAACCTAAAAAAGGGAGAATTATTTTCTTAGAATGAAATATGACAACCCACAATAGACATGACCATAGTTCCGGTTTTGATTAGTACCGGCGGTTTCCTCCAATGTTGGACCAAACTTTAACCTTAGTAACCAAGGTTCGGTTCCAGTTCTGAACGATTCCGGTTTGAATTCCGATTCCGAACATGAACCTTACCTTTTTTTTTTGCAAAAAAAAAAATTTATTATAAATTTTCATTTTTCATTTTCTTATTCTTGAATATTTAGATTACTTTAGTTATATTTTTTTTATTTACAAAAATAATAATTGTATTATTGTAATTAAATTACATTCATTAAATTAAAATAGTTGATGATATAAAAGGTTAAAATAGTGTATATACAGCCTAAATAATCAATTCAGGATATAAGGTTTGCCTGAAAACGCAATTCAGGATATAACGTTACAAAAAAAGCCAATTAAGTATATAACGTTATCAGAACCTGTCAATTCAGGATAATTTTGGTACACTAATAGTAAATACATCATGCTAATTAATTAAAGAGTTATTATTTGGTATATTAATAGTGTAAAATTTGGATTCCACAAGCGGGGTGAGGAGTTGACACATACTCATTTTCTGAATTAATTTCGATTTAAAAATTCAAAATTATTCCCTAAAAAACACATGTCAACCCTTAAACACCAAATATGTAATATGCTAAAACTCCACTGATAGTGGATCTGATAATAACTCTTTTTAAACTAGGTAGGAATATTGTCTTTAGCCTAAACAAAAAACTATGAAAATTGCCTCCAAAGTGACATCCTAGTTGAAACTATACCCGGCAAAATACTTCATTCAGTGACCTAAAAGTAGAAAAAGACTTGGAGATTGGAAGAATATATATATTTGGCAAAAAAAAAGAATATTATATATATATATATAACATCTATAACATCTATTAAAGTTGGAAAGGAAATTACCCTTTTATCCAGCTATAAGATGCACCACATTCACCCAAGAACAAATTGTCAGGAGTATTTCGGTATTTTCATGCTCGGTTTTTTCTCTATTTAGGTTGATAGTCAAGGGTGTTTTGGGAACTTTGATTAAAAGTTACTATTGATGGATCCCACTCAATAAACTAATCTTTTTTTGCTGGAATATTTAGCAAATGATCCCTATACCTTTCTGCTTTATGCTATTTAATCCCTCACAAATTTTGGGTTGGATGATTTAACGTTTCAGCTTTAATTCTTTTATTTTTTGTTCTTTTTGTCCGATCAAGGTGATTCAAGTGTCTATTTAAAAGTAATTTAATGATCTACAACTTTCATGAAGTACTCAAAAGTCAATTTTAGTATTTTGATTTTAAAAAATGCTTCTTAAATTTTGTGGTTTCGTTTGCCGGTCTATCTAATATTGTATAATTTTTGGTCCACTTATCCGATTGAGATTGTTCAAGTGTCGGTTAAAAGGTTCTTGTGTGATCTACAACTTTCGTCAAGGGTCTGAAACTTGAATTTGATTAATGAGTTTTGTGGAGGATTCAAGACGGAATTTTTATGTTTGGACTCTATAAACAATTTTTTTTGCTGGATTATTTATCAAATGATCCTCATACTTTTATGCTTTATGCAATTTAATCTTTTACAATTATGGGTTGGACGATTTAACGCTTCGACTTTTATTTTTGTATTTTTTGTTCTATTTGTCTGATTAAAGTGATTAACTGTCTATTAAAATGTGATTTCATGATCTACAACTTTCATGAAGAACTTAGAAGCCAATTTTAATGTTTTGATTCTAAAAAAATGCTTTCAAAAATTTTGTGGTTTCGATTGCCGGTCTACTTAATATTGTATAATTTTCGGTCCATTTGCCCGATTGAGGTTGATAGAGTGTCGGTTAATTACAATTATTTAATCAAATTATATATCTCATATGTTATATAATACATGAGTGAAGGTCCAAAAAAACTCAGTTAGTAA